>RXPK01000010.1:145439-327237 GCA_004143645.1 Protaetia brevitarsis
AATATCTTCCTTCTATATAACGCTACCGAAACCGCATTCGCAGAATCGTTATCATAACGCGACACTATCATCCATGTATACGCATAAATAACATGACATAACGTAAAAGTGCCGAGATGGTAAAGTTAGGAGTTGTTAGCAATGAGATGTGGCTGTATTTTTTTCAAACTGGATCCGACTTTCTTACTATAGCTCGCCTACTGTTACCCATTTAGCGAATACAATCGACGACTTCCGCCGCCGACTATACCTCATACATATAAACATGATGGCGAATCAGTTGTTAACTTAAGCGAGAATTCCACTCTAGACCGAAACCTTTTAGCGGAATTGCATCAGGAGTGGAACGATATGGTCTTGTAATACATACAATTTACCCCGGGGTTTGGAGAGCGTTCGGCTGAAGAGAAAAATACTATTATCTAATCTATTATGTGCAGCGTTAAATTGGGAATCGCTCACAGAGCGGCTCTGACGAACAAGGATGAAAGATCCTTGGCCGTTTCCACGCATATCTAGCTCTCTCGCTTCGGTTAGCGGCTTTTCGTTTTGCTCTTGAAGACGTGCAGACAATCGACTGATGCTATTTCGAAGATTGGCGTTTAATTCCTGCTATTCCGTATGGGATGGTCCAGGTATTTTGAATTGTTTGGATGTAAGTTGGTCTTGGGGGCTATAAGGAGAGGTTTACAGCTGAATGATTGAAAATGAAAATTTAAAGAGTTTATATTGTAGTTTAGTTTGTTTAATACAATGACAATTGATGTAATGGTAAAATTGCAAAAATAAATGTATCTATCTATCTATCTATCTAATAATCTATGAATATTGCTTAATACAGATTTTTTTCGGTGATAAGTTAAAATTAAGGTTGCATATTTGAAAAAAAATATCACTTTTAAGTAGTATAGAACTTACGACTAGATAAAATAAACACATTTAAAGAATTCACCAGCAAAGTATAAGATATTGTACAAAATAACTTTAACTTAATGTAATAGGGTCAGAAACCAGTTTTTTTTTTTTAATTTTTTTTAATTCGAGAGAAAAGTTTCAAATTAGTACGGATTTACAGGTTTCTTGTTTGTGAGATTAGTATTTTTAAAGGAAAAAAAGTTTGAAAATGTATATACCTTAAAAATTTTAGTCCAACGTCATAACTGTTCCGCCCAATAAAAAATTAGAGATTCTGTTTTGAGCCAATAAAAAATAATGACGTTTACCAATTGAACAATCTTGTGTCTCCGCCAGAGACAACATGAGACGTGCAACTAGATACAGAAAAAGGTTCGGAAATTTATTGCATTGGCTATCTTTGTTTGATTTATAAATTCGCACATATACGGCCGTTTGCACCGTTCGTGATTAAGTTATAATTAAAATTTAATCATAATTAAAGTTTAAATTCCCTTGCACCGACTGCTTAACTAATAATTAAATCCTTAATTCCTGATTATCTTTAATCAGTACCCAAGGTACGAATGAACTCATAATTAAAGTTGGCGCAAGCGTAGTTTCTTTGCTTACAATCGCGTTTATAGGCGATTACAGGTTATGTTATGCGGTTTTTGGTTATAATACAAATGTCTGTGACTGTAAATCAAAATAGCTAGCTAATTAAAGTGTTCACTTTGAAGATTAGGACAAGGAATAGCGGCGTGCAAGAAGTGTATATTTGGCAGGGTTTTACAAAGTCCAAGGTAAATCAAAAATTAATTCTCGAAATAAAAACACAATAAATGTACTTGAGGATTACTCGTGGTTTCAGGTGGAAATGACCCGGAGGTATTTCGTAATAGGAGAGGATATCTTTCTATAAATTCACAATTTTTATATGATGCTAATGTAAAAATAATGGATAGTACGATGGCCAGGGAATACACACTTTAACGAACCATTCTTTTTCATAAACGACAGTGGATATGCCTCAAAAACATATTTATTGACCCCACTGTTAAATTCTGAAACAGTTGTGAAAAATCATTGTAATGAAAGACATATTATAACACAGAATGTCATTGAAAGCATGTTTCTAAGAAGAATGTTTTCCGATACTGTCATATGGTTGTCGCTTAAAGCTGGATACCTTTACGGCAGTAACAGTTGGTACCTCAGTATTGCACAATATAGCCATAAATGTGGGTGAAGAGGAAATCAATGAAGAAAAATTAAATCAAAAAAAACTTCATGAGATTAATTATGACGCTGTTGATGATATACCTGCTGCGACACAGGCATTACTAATTAATGATTATTTCAACAATTTAATATTCATTGCTATATAGAAATTAACTTTTGAACATTTTTTTGTATTTGTTTTCTTTGGCTTTTGTATAAACGAAACATATTTTCTTTACTCTATTGCATTATCACTTTGATTTTTTTAAAAGAAATATTGTGTATGTAATTAATCATTTATTTATTAAATAAAAGGAGCAAAATATATAAGGAAATGATGGTAATAATAAAATAATTCTAACAAGTAATAGCAGAGGTCAAATAAAGTATCAAAAATTGGAGCATTTGCAGAACAAACAAGTAAAAGAATTGCATAATGAAAAAAAAACCTGCATTCACATATTAATTTCCATTTTAAAACTACTATTCAACTCTTTTTTATCTCAATATCTAGTTCGGTAGCAATTTTCTTCAGCTTAAATTCCAATAACTTTCAAATGCCGCTTAAAATCGCGCATTCGCATAGCGGCAATTTCATTATGATGGAACAGTGTTCCCAATATAAATATAATTTTTGACTAAAAACTAAACTTAACGCACTACCAACCTATATTTCTGTCGCAAACTTTTTAAACAACTAATGATTAATTAAATTTGTTCGGTGCAATCCTATTCATATTTAATTCGTAATTAAATTTAATCTTTGATTAGTTAATTAAAATATTAATCACAGACGGTGCAAACGGCCGATAGCGAACTTTGTTTAGCGAGATTAAAAGTGTACTGACTGGGCGCCACGGTCAAATTAGGATTTTACGTTCTTAATGATTGGCAGTATGTGGGTTGGTGCTCCTGAAAATCACTGTGACACCGCTTATGAAACGCTCTTTGTCACTGTCACAGTATATACATATATACTGTGTCACTGTCGTTCACACTCTGGTTGACAGCTTGTGGTTGTCAACAAGTGTTTGTGTTCAAGGATAGCGATTGTAAAGAAGGCTTATTTGCTATTGTATACCGTTGTATATTGTGTTTAGTGGTGTTTATAATAGCCCAGACATTTCCTTTACGAACATACTTATTATATACCTAATTTATTTCTTGAGAAATTTGTTGCAATTAAAAATGGGACATTGTCTTGTTTGTGATTGTGACGAGGATGAAGTAAAGAGATTTCATTATATCCCAGTCAATCTTGCAAGGTTTGCTAATATTTAATCTGTAATATACACCGCACTTAAATGAAAATTTATTATAATATTTATGTAATACTTAATAATTGGCTAAGGTATTGTAATATCACGCAATTATTAAATAATCATGCCAAATGTCACTTAAACATTAACCCAAAACCATTATATGATACCTGAGATATGTGCCACTGGGCGAAAGCGAGATTTTTTATTGGCCAAAACAGTTTTTAATAATAATTTAATTTATTTACACATCTAATATTACATTACAGTACATTTAAATGCAACATAATATAAAACACGATGTGTCGACGTGCGTCTTCCCGTCCTCGGTCCTCGTCGCGGGGTGATGAGGCTTAATTGTCTCGTCCCGGACTATCGGCATTGAGGGCGATACTGGTTTACTTCCTCTCCAGAATTTTTTTTTTTTTTTTTTTTTAATTAATTTTTTGTTTATATACGGTGTTGTAGTAGCATATTTTTTATATTTTTTTTGTATCGAGTGTGATCGAGTTCTTTTATTTCTTTAGGTAGTTTGTTGTATTGGGTTATGGTTTCTGCTGTTGGGATTTTTTTGTATTTATTGCTAATGGTTTTCTCTGTTCTTAAGTGAGAGTGTCTCCTTGTATTGTGTGTATGTATATCATTGTTGTTTGTCAAAGTGTTGTTTGTTTTTATTAGTTTGTTTTTTATTTTATGTAAGAGTATCAGGTTTTTTTGTTTAATCATTTGTTCTATATTTAGTTCTTGGATACTCCTGTATACTTCTGCCGTTGATGTTCTTCTATCCATCGAGTATAGTAGCTTTAATACAGTATTTTGTTGTCTTTGTAATTTGTTTATGTTTTTTTTCGTTGTGTTGCTCCATATGTTTATCAGGTAGTTCATATGCGACGTAAACAGCGAATTATATATCGATTTTTTCATATATTTTGGGATTATCTTCCTTATTTTTTTCAATCCTGCTATAGCACTGATATTTGTTTTGATCAAATGATTTATATGTGTATCCCATTTTAAGTCGTTTTGGATCGTTAGTCCTAAATATTTGGTTTCATTAGTTTGTTTTATTGATCGTTCTTTGATTTTGATGTTGAGTGTTGGGGAAATTGTTTTTTTTGTAAATACCCATGTACTCCGTTTTTTCTTCATTTATTGTTATAAGATTATTATAACACCATTCTTCCACTTTTTCAATGTCCTCATTAATGTGTTGTTGTAATCGTTCTTTGTTATTATATGGTTGTGAATATACAATACATATATCATCGGCATATGCGTAGATTTTGCCATGCATTTGCATGTCAAATATATCATTTGTATACATTATGTATAACAATGGTGGTAAGTTTCCTCCTTGAGGTATTCCGTATTCTGCGCATAGCTGTTGGCTTTCAATTTTGTTTACTATGACACTTTGCTTTCTGCCTATCAAATATGTTTTAATTAGGTTCTTTGACGTTCCTTTTATGCCTAGGTGATCTAATTTTTCTATTAATTTTTCCTTAGAAATGGTATCGAACGCTTTCTTCATGTCAATAAATAATACAACTACTGCATTGTTCTGGGAAACCCTCGTTTTTATATCATTTAGTAAATCATTAGTAGCTGACGTTGTTCCGGAGTTTTTTTGAAATGCGTATTGTCTTTTATGGATTATTTCATGCTTCTCTATGAATTCGCTTATTTGCAATTGTAGGGTTTTTTCTAGGACTTTGTTCAAGACGGATAGTAAGCTTATAGGTCGATAATTTTCTGGTTTTTTTTTGTTACCTTTTTTATATATTGGTTTTATTATTGTTCTTTTTAATATTTTTGGATATTCACCGTTCTCTATTACCTGGTTTATTAATTTTGTAAGTATTAGTGATATTTTGTTTCTATTTTTTTTGACTATTTCTGCAGTGATGTGATCATATCCGGGTGCTTTATTGTTTTTTAGTTGCAATATTATTTTATGTGTTTCTTCTTCTGTTACTTTTCTAAATTTAAATAGTGCTGTCGGTCTGGAGTAGTAGTCGTTATGGGAGGGTGTTTTGAGTTAGCTATCTGCTTCTCTGCTAGTTCTTTTCCTATGTTCACAAAAAATTGTTTATTTCGTCTGCAATTTCCTTCGAATCTGTTGTCACTATTGAGTCTTTTTTTTC
Source organism: Protaetia brevitarsis (assembly GCA_004143645.1). Taxonomy (NCBI): domain Eukaryota; kingdom Metazoa; phylum Arthropoda; class Insecta; order Coleoptera; family Scarabaeidae; genus Protaetia; species Protaetia brevitarsis. Next base: position 150,961 of record RXPK01000010.1, read on the forward strand.
TATTTCCGTTATTTGTTTGTTATCTTTTTTTCGTTTATTTAACTCCGTGGCTATTAGATTCCATGTTTTTGAAGCGTCTTGTTTGTATCTTTCAAATTTTCTAGTAAAGTAGTCTTTCTTAGCTTTTTTCATCAAATATAGGGTACTTAGTTTTTCTTCATGATATGTCATCTTGTAATTTTCGTTTTGTGGATGCTTTAAATGTTTTTTATACATTTTGTTTCGTTTTTTGATTTGCTTTATCACTTCGTCATCAATCCAGGGGCAGCCTTCTCTTCTTTTTATTTTTCGTATTGTTTGATGTTGTGTTGTGACGTCTTAGGATATAATTTGCATATATTGCATTATTGTTAGTCAACGAACTATATAAAACACTGGAACGCCCTTTCGAGTGCACGCAGTAATTGAAAAAACGGTCTGGTTTTCGCCATCTTTGACTGTGGCAAATTGACGTATAGACCAGAATAAACTGCACTTTTATATTGTGTTCTGTCAAAAGGAATAAATGTCATTTTTTGACATATTAATGTTTTCAATTAGAATAATCGTATTACACGCTTTGTTGTATGTCTTGAGGAAGCAAACATGTTTCAATTAAAATTTAAAGCTTTACGTAGCTTTATTCAGAAATCGAAACTTAATATATATTTAAATGAACTAAATCTTGTTGGTTAGAACATAAGAATAAATTCTCTGAAAACACAATATACTTTTAGAACAAATAGTACAAATATTTGCATTGAAGTACATTTCCTCCAAATGAACATTGTTATTGTTGTAAGGAATAAATCTATCCAATCATAGTAAAAAAGTCTGTAGATCCAAAATAAAGTCACTTATACGTTTAGTATAATGGATTACTATATAAAATTATTAAATATTTTGTACTGAAAACATGAAATATCAAATTGAAATTACCATAATATTGAAACATTTGAAACGAATTTGCGTTTATTGCACTAAAACGTATCTGTCATTGGTTCCCTCTTTTTTAGAGGGTTTTGCAAATGCATACGCTTTACTTGGCGTCACTTTTTGATTGACCAGCGAACAGTGTTGTTAGTTGTGAGTTTAAGTAAATCTAAATGGATACTCCAGCCGTTTTATAGCTACTTAGAGAATGGGGTGGGAATGGAGCTGATGCACAGATGTTACCATTAAAATATTCGAAGATAAATACGTACGTGTTATCTAATATTAAAGGATTACTGGTTTAGAAAACTTTGAAATAAAATTACAGTCAGCGCCATTGTGTCGGTTATGTATGAACATGGTAGGTGTGAACATTAACAAACATATGTAGGTATTTACTAGTTATTAGTTTTCAGTAGGTAATACTAGCAAATTATTATACTGATTGAAATTATATCAGTAACCAACGCCAACTAGATACCAGGCCCAGGCATTGAGTAGGAAGTATCCCGAGAACACCGGTCGTAACGACGGAGACGCATAACATCTATACCTCTACGCATCAACATCCCATGCGCACTCCTAGAGTACCCCGATACGCTACCTTCTCCCAAACATTGTAAAACTATAAAGTATGGCAGTAAATTTATTTAATTAGATAATATTTCTTTATTTATTAATTTTCCCCTACTGAGGTTTTTTGGTTTTACAGACACAAGATTAGTAGGTAATTATTACCCTTGAATAGTGGAAATGCTTAGATTAAGCAGGTAAATATTATCAGTTCAATAAACTTATATTTTGGAAGCAAATAATGGCAACACTTCAAATAATACTTCGATATGCTTCTATCAAATGTACATAAATTCTTAAGGCATAAATATGATAGTTTCCAGTTGAGAAATCTATTTACTCAAATCTAAAATAATTATTTTTGTGGTGAAAATATTATATGTTCATAATGATTTTAGTATATTGATTACATTTGAAAATTGTGTCGTCTAATAAATTCACGAGTTTGGAAAACTGAACAAATTTTATTCTCAATATAAATACATCATCTTCTTGCTTATATAGGAAGTTATGTTATATTCAATGTGATGCATTTATATTCAAATTGAGTAATTATTTTCTGTGTGTAGAAGATAGCGGTTCTGGTATGTTCATATACCCCATTTGACATTTTCATTTTTCATATTATTCTGTAATGCTATTGAATGATAAAATGAACTATTTCAATAAATAATTACGTAAAATCAGTGCATTTAAAATAATTAGACTTATATTCAATTCTTTTTGCAGATATAAGATTGAAAATTATGCAGATCTTGATGGTTTTAACAGGTCGTATCTTCCTATTGTGGTTGTCTTACTAACAATAAAAAATGATGGATTAATTGTGATTTGAAAGCTTTTTATTACTAAAAATAGGAAATAACAGCCACATTCAAACATGGCGGCTAACTGTCTAGTGGACCGTTTTTTAAATACACAGCGCGTTTTTCCTGTGTTTTATATAGTTCGTTGTTGTTAGTCATACTTATAGGTTATGTTGTAGAATACCTATACATAGCATAACTCAAATATTATTAAATTTGGATATAAAAAATATTATATGAAAACCAAAGGGATCTTTAATCTGCATCGAATGATGTAGAAATATATGTAGTGTTGTTATATTTGAAAAAAAAATGATTATCCACTGTTTTAACATTTTAACTGCGCTGGATACTTTAATGAACCTTTTCTCTAAACAGTAAATAGAAGAAAGTGTTCTTGAAAGAAAAAAAAAAAGACTCGATAAACGACACTTTATTTTGTGTGAAAGTCTTAAAACATTCATATGCATATGATATCATCAAGGAGTAATACAATAATTTACTTCCAATATCACTACTTGCTATTAAATCGGATGAAGCAGGGTATCATTTTTTTTTTTTTATTTCAGAAATCGCATTTAAATAAGTATGTTATAAAGCATTTTTCATTGTTATTTCTAAAATCCTTCTATTCAGAATAATTCAGACTTCAATAATCCTAATTTATGAACAATAAAAGCTTTTATTGCGCATTAGTATCATACATAAGCTTTTATACCCTTTACAAATCGACCAATTACTTTAAAAAATTGCCGGCAGAAAGTATTTTCATCGCTTGGCGACGTCCAGCACTGAATCTACTTCTCCTATATACAATATAATTCTGTGATAATCTTACTCGAAAACAATCCAATAACTAACGTCCATTCCGCACAATAAAACGCCAACGACTTGGAAATCACGTTCAGAGATCCCTAGGTCCATTTCGTCTTCCCTTCCCTTAATACATACAATTATTTAAAACGCAGGCGAATCCAATTAGGTAATTTAACCCAGATCGCTACGGGTGGAATCGAGCTTTCGAAGCATCCATTCTTCATCTATGCTCTGCTCATTTTTTTTTTGTTGCTTCCATTTCTGTTACGCTGTTTCTTCTTTTTCTGGTAAAGTAAATGAGGACTTTTTGAGCAAAAGAATGTGAATGTTACAATTAAGTTTAGGTGTTCTTGTGTAGGTATACATTTATATATATATTGCTATTTTTCTTCTTGCCCTATACTATATATCTTACTTTTGCTCGTGGACGAATTAATAAGAGGCCTATTTGACTTGTATTCAAAATTTTATTACTCTTCCTTACGTTATTAATTTCTAATTTCCATACATGTTACATGTTTCGGCGAATTTCGCCTTTTTCAGTGGAACAAAATTATATGAGTGAAATATTTAAAACAAGATTAGTTATGTCATGGCTCTATATTGAAATTTATTATTATTAAAATTTATACTCGAATAGGTAACATTGTTTAGTCAAATTTAAAATATTATGAAAGTGAAGTAACATTATTACGTTATAAATTTAAAATGACAGTCCTCATAAAAGATTTTCAATGTGGCTTCATACCTGACTGTTCAAATATTCAACACTAACTAATTTGTATTGGATTAATCATTAACAATCTAAATGGGGATCGGACAATGTGTAAGTATTCACAGCTTGTCAAGTACTGAATAAAGTACGAATTTGTATCGTTGAATAGCATTCCAATTGCGAATAAATAAATGTATCGAAGTGAAGGGGCACAGTTTCGAACACATGGCTTTTTGAAATATTAGTTTATGTTAAAATAAAAAAACACAAAATCATGTTTTCCCCCCTTCCACTCTGGAGGGGGGGGGGTCATTATTTGAGGGGTTAGGTGGCTTGAGTAAATTGTCATTATCTTACCTTAATTTAATCTAGGTAGTTGGTGATATTTTTGAATGTGTGAATTTGCCGTGCATCCCGTTAGTACCATGAAAGCATACTCGTTGCAAGAAAGAGCTGATATGATTTAGTTGCTGGCGAACAAACTTTGTGAATTTTATTCGTCCCTAACTTTGTTGTTTTAAATGGAACATCCGGTGTATGTTTACATTGGTTTATTTAATTAATTTTACTATTCGAAGAAACTTTATTTTTCATAATTTACCTGAATATCATAAACGCTAAGAAGTATATACAAACTAAACAAAACAACAGTAAATATTTTGTATAAAAAGGTAATAACAAGGGATTTTTGTATGTATCTATAAAATAAAGGAAAAAAAAAACGCAATAAAATAAACGAAAAGGCACTAGCATTCAACATAATTGCCATTTTCTCCAATGCACAACATAACTCTTTTTTTCAAATGCTCTTCTAACATTCCTCGGCATATTTGGTGATATCTTTTCCGATCCACCTATTAGGAAATTTTCCATGAAGGTAGTTTCTGACGGACCGTTTGAAATGGGCAGGAGCCCCGTCTAGTTGAAACCACATCCGGTTGCTAATATTTAAGGGAATGTTTTCCAAAAGGGCACAAAAGTCCCTCTCAAGGAAGCTTAGAAATTCGTTTCCATTTAGGTGTCTATTGAAGAAATGTGGACCAATTACATGATCACCTACAATGCCTCCAAACACGTTCAAACTCCACCTATGCTGCCGATTCAAGGTATGAAAAAGATGACGATTTTTGGTATCATAATAATGGAAATTGTGACTAGTTTACTAGTCCGTCATTATGAAACGCGGATTCGTCAGTGAATAGAACATAATTAAAAAAATCATTATCTTCTGCGTATCTATCGAGCGCCCACACGCAAAAATCAACTCTTCGTTCATAATCCATAGGGTATAATTGTTGGTGGTGTTGAAAGTGGTAGGGATATGGTATTTGTGTTTTTTCAGGATGCAACGAGTATACTTTCATGGTGCTAACTAGATACACATCAAATTGACACATTCAAAAAAATCACCAGCTACCTAGATTAAATTAAGGTAAGATAATGACAATTTACTTAAACCACCTAAAAAACCTAAATAACTTAACAACTAGTCGAGATGGGTATAGGCACTCCTAATACTGGTTTAAAGAAAATAAAAATTCCTATTTATCAACGTAAAAATATACTGGGTGTTCCATTTAAAATAACAAAATTACGCACGAGTAAAATTCACAAAGTTTGACTTAGGTACTTGAACATCCTGTAGACTACTGGACAACGTTGAATGTCGCATTCAATCAGCCAAAGGATCTGCCATTTACGGTTTTCATTTCACTTCTCTAAATTAATTCGTTTCCGAGATACTAGACTTTTTTTTGCAACATTGCATTTTTAAACAAATTGAAATATCTCATAAACTATAAACCTTAGGTATAGGAAACCTTAAATAAAATTGTTCTAGTTTTTAGTGTACACTTCAAAAATGCCATAAAATAAAGGGCGTTCCATTAAGAAAAACATAACTTTGATGTACTGCTAAGTTTTGGAACACCCTGTATACTGCATATTATTTTTAAATTGTGGATTTGATCCACCTACATATATCCTAATATACAATATTTCAAAAATTGTTACCATTTGACCACCAGAGACCGTTGCCGCTGTTACACCCTGTATAATTTATGCTATCATCTATTTACAAATAGGAAACAGCGATCATTAATATCCGTTATAATTTCTGAGATATTCCTAAAAATTGAAAAAATCGCGCAAGCTTTGGAGGGGGCTAAATTGGGTGATTGGGCAGAAAAAGATTGAGTAGTGCTTCTACCACGGTATGGAGGCTGAAACAGTACCATGATACTGCCCTAACAGCCAGAAATATTACACAGATATTTTTAAAAATATATTTTATAAATATTTTTCGTGAGAGGTTTTTGAATATATTTTTCATTTTTTTTCTAAATATAGATAAAATATTCAATTAAAATATTTATTCCATATTTTAAAATTAATGTAAGCGCTATATTTTTTCTAAAATATTTGTAAAATATTTATATGAAAATTGAGATTTTTTATGCAATCTATTTAATTTGTCAAAATGAACTAAAATTGTTCTTGGTTATTTAGAATGTATAACGACGATAACGAAAAGTTGAAACATACATAGAGTTGTCTAAAAGGCAAGAACTTGTTTTTTCACACTCACCATACAAGTTAATAATCAATAATTCTGGCATCTTTTAAGGCATACTGAAGATTTATCAAATTAATCACAATTGAAGTGTTCTAAATAAAAAACAAACGTAGTTATTATCATTTTATTTGAATAAGCCAATGAAAATGAAAAATACTCATTTTTAAGTCTAGCCTTGGCTGACGCCAGATACAACCCTATGGCTTTTTTCATATCTTCGGTAGTGGCGCTCTCATGGCGTTTCCTTGTGGCCTCTAAAACAATGCCAATTTATTGTATTAGATCATACCATGAGTAAAACATCGTACAACATTATCAAGACCTACTAATACATTTGGAGCATTTACAATAATTGGAGTGGTAGCTACATTCTAATATTTACGATCGATACTTATTTTTACTTTATTTCATAATATTTGAAAACATTCTACGTACAAACAATAAAACAACACGACGTATTCTAACCTCTATTTGAGGTTATGACGCTTATCTACCGAGATGAATCTCTTAAACAAATCAACTAGCAATTTATCTGGTAGATGCAATACATATATGATGCATAAAATTCCTACAATTATATTATTAAACGATTTCTGTACATAGCGATATTGAGCATTCTAATTATCTTATAAATGCCATGACATGTTCAAAGTGTTGCTTACCTCGTAGTCACCACAAAAACTAAAACACACCCCGCAACAATTAATTACACAGTTAACCCTAATCTGCCCTAATCGTATACCATTATAAACTATAACAAGTAACGGACAAACGAATGAAAACGTTGATGATACGCACGTGCGCGTATGCATTCTATGTACCTAATCCATAGACGCATAAACAATACTAAATCATATAACACCGGCACCGTAATTTATAGAGGTATTGTGTTGACGTTCGCAACTTACAAATATTACAAATAATATGATACAAAACGCAGATATATTAATAGAAAAGTTACAGCGCTCAACTTAGATACTAATTAAATCATATTAGATATATATTATCTAATTTAATCTTTAAACTATCATTTTAAATAGGTACATACCTATTTAATATGTATGCATATTTTACCCATTTTATATTATTCGTCCTACGCACCAAATGTACAAAAGCAAAAATTCAATCTTTTTTTTATATGAAATAAATATTTACAGAAATACAAAGCAGAGTTATGAAAAATATATTGAGAAAACATTTGCAATAAAATATTATTAATGCTACATAACATATATATTTTTTAAATGTTTTCCTAATATATTTTCTATAATATATTTTATGCATATTATATTAATAACTAATATTCAAGAAAGATTTAATATTTTTTAAATGTTTATAAAATATGAAATAAATATAGTTGGTCACTGGGGTACCATGATACTGATCGTCCCAAGTCGCTTTTTCATTTAATTTCCCACACACACACAACTCTATACGATCTTATTTCATTATTTTCGCTCCGCCAGTCGCCGCAAATTACCTCCAATTGATGGAGGCGATTACCTCCGCGAAGTTTCCGTTCCGGAACGCTCCTCCGGATCCGGAATAGATCATCGCCACCGTCGTCCGGAGTTTACCGACTTACGACCTCACTTACTTGTCATTGTTATTCAGCGACTGTACGGCGACGGAGTGCCGTTTTCCGCGCCACTACCCGTTGCACGTTGATTGGCCGCGACGGGCCGCAGGGATACCAATTACCAATCAACGGTCGCCGGTGGCGTTTCTTGTTTCCGAAACATCACTACTGCCGCCGTCTACGGAGGCAATTTATCTCATCGGATTAGGGAAATTCGATGTTCCGGGGGAACTTCTGCGAGTATACTTGGCGATAGCGCCCTCTGGACTTGCAGATCTGAGAGCGTAAGTTGTTGAAAATATGTTTTTCAATGGTCCAAGAAAGCATAATCATTTTATCTCTGGTATATAAACTTCTTCTATCGTTCACAGAGAATTTTTAAGGTTATATTAATAGTAATAATACAACTTATTTCAACATCCAAATAATAACGTGATTAATGTTTTTTGAGGAAAATCGTAAAACAGGACAATTACTGTTTTAAAAACGCTAGCTTCAGAAAATGAACACATCAGTTCTAGGAAACGTTAATACACACATTCACATGCAAAAAGAAGTACAGGACAGGAGTCCAACAAAATACAAATAGTCTTTGTTCTACCGGGTGATTCAATAATACGATATTGGTCGATATTGATTCTATTCGGATTCTACGCCATCAAGTATGTAGTTTTTGTTTGAAACTTCTTTTTGATTCGTAACAGATTTCGCTGCAATCCCAAAACATGATTCTGAACGTCTAGAAAAAATACACAAAAAAGAGAAACAAGCAAACATGATTTTGTGTTTTTTTTTTTAATTTAACATAAACTAACATTCCAAAAAGCCATGTCTTCGAAACTGTGCCCCTTCACATCGATACATTTATTTATTCGCAATTGGAATGCTATTCAACGATACAAAACCGTACTTTATTTAGTACTTGACAAGCTGTGAATACTTACACATTGTCCGATTTCCATTTAGAGTATTAATTATTAATCCAATACAAATTAGTTAGTGTTGAATATTTGAACAGTAATGGAGGCTATAACATTACAAGAGAAAATTGAAATGATTTACATCTATGGAGAAAGTGGTAGGAATATTGATGATGCTGTTAATCTTTATTCACAACGTTTTCCCGACAAGCTGCGATTGCGCGTTTTTTTTTTTTACCGAATCGTTCTCTCGGTTCTCTAGCGAAGGAACTGTACAGCCAAGAAAACGTAATCACTGAAAAACAATTGCTCGAGAAAATAATGAAATCGCGGTATTAGCTGCAGTAGCTAATAATCCGCACATTAGTACTCGAGAAATAGCTGGCGGATCAGGAATTTCTCAGTCCACTATCTGCCAAATATTGAAGCGTAGGAAATATAGTTTATTTAAAATTTCCATGCATCAAGAACTTCATGGCGATGATTTTCAAAATCGAGTGCGAATTTATCAATGGGCGCTTCAACGGATACAAGATAATCCCAATTTTTTTGCTCGAGTATTATTTTTTGACGAGGCGACATTCATAAATCACGGTACGGTAAATCGGCACAACATGCATTACTGGAGTATCGAAAATCCCCATTGGTTGCGCCAAGTGAACATCAACATCCTTGGAACGTAAATGTTTGGTGTGGAATAATTGGCAATAAGCTTATTGGTCCATATTTCATCGATGGAAACTTAAATGAATTGAAGACCTTCCCTTGGACGTACGACAAACAATTGTGGCTCCAACATGACGGTTGTCCAGCACATTATAGCATATATGTGATAGATAGACGTTGTCAGTAATATTCAATATATAGTAATAATAATAAAAAAAGTAAATATAAATACACATAATGATAAAAAACAGTACACACTATAACAAATCTAATGCTCAGTTTTCTTAAGAATAATTCGCGTTTATTGTTCTGTCCCAATGAGTAACATCATTCCTTTGATAAGCACAAAACGCTTTCATCTTCCAGGATATTTTTGTAAATGTTATTAGAAACATAAAATCTAAGAAATACTAGTTACCCAAATAGAGAAGAGCTAGGTGATATTAACATGTGGTCAGTTAAGCTATATCAAAATATGTATATTAAAAATCGTCATTTCTCTGGGATAGATATGACCAGAGGAATGACTTACTTTCCTAAGGAATAACAGCTTTACAGATACCTGTATGCTGTTATTGCTCAAACAGACCTTGGTCATCATATCATCATGGTTGCTAGTAGTTTGCCAGCAGTGAACATTAAATCGGAAATATATATTTAAAATTGTTAGCATTGTGCCCTCGCTGGGGCAACGCCCTAATTTTTGTATACATTGTTATCTGGACGCCGGGCGATGGCCCACAAGTGCACTTACTAGATATTTTATTGTGAATATTAGTGATATATATTAAGATGATACTGGAATCGCATGGACGAAAAAGTAATATTAATTATTAAATATTAAATATATAAAAGCAAGCAATCTTCATCAAAAAATTGTGTTTATCTAACCAAAGTGGCTAATAAACTAGAAAAGAATTGTAACATTAACATAATATAAAATTATTTATTTTATCTCGATGAGAACATTTTTTTTTTCAAAATATAATAAATTGTAATATTCTGTCTTACAACACACTCTATATGTAGATCATCGCTAACGCGTCTGGCTTAAAAAAAATCAGTAGTGGAAAACTGTTGGTTTGGTTCCGTCCCAGCATATAACTGGATTAATAAATGCCTTCTAATGAACCGCACCGTTGGCTCTTTTCCGGTTTAGTCCAATTCCAACCCTTAAACTGCACCAAATTAATAAAGACATTGTAGAGGACCGATAACAGCCGGTGATGGCCCGGCATATGTTGGCAAAAAGTCGGAATGCAGCGAAATGCATACTGGCATGCTGATGCTGGGCCATTACTGACACTACTGGCAAGAATACATTCGGCCTGCTTTGGCCCAGTGCATTTGTGTTTGTTGGGTACAAGAAGATTGTGAAGTTAAAGTGTTGTTTCTCCGCGTTTTCAAATTGGATGGTGAACAGGTTTTTAAGGCCGACTCTCAGGGTATCCCTTACATACATTTTGATGACACGGTGGATGTTTTTCCATCTCCTGCAATTTCTTCTCGAAGGGATGTAATATTTTCTTTCACAAAAAATATTCCAGTTTTTGAACAAGGATAGTATGTTTTGGTAAAAATTGAATTTTTTTTAGAATAATAAACTAAATTTTTTAAAGAAATTTCAATAAATGATTAGCAGAAAAACTATTTGCATCATTGCTTTGGATTGGACCTCATTCTTCTGGTACAAGTTTTTGTATTTTTTTGAGGAAAGGCAGAATAAATAACACAGTTTAACAAAATTTAACATTAAACAAAACTATCTGTTTTGATGACTAAAAAAATGAGTACAGTCAATTCCGCTTGATTGGGCCACCGGTTATTCGGGACAGCATCTTATTTGGGTCAAATCTTAACGAACAGAATTCAAACCACTAACGAAAACGCGTAATTATAATCGGATATTTGGGAAATTTTAATAGTTATAGCTCACCGAAATTAACCTTTTGCAGGCGCTATGGTTCTTTTATTGATAGTTGGGTGATATAAAAATCAAACACCATACAAAACTGCTTTGCTGTCTCTGGCATTAGTCTTTTACATGCCTCAAAAAAATGAATAAAATAGAAAGCGATATTATATCACGTGACCTCAGAAAATTTGAACAAAACAGAAAGGGACATTATTTCACAAGTGCCCATTGGTACTTATCAGGAATTTTTAACACTAGATAATAACTTATCATGTTATGATGAAACTGAAAACTATGAGAATCCAATTATTAAAGATATTCAATCAAAACGTCAAATATTGGATGAGGACACTGACTCTGATGATGAAATCTACTTGTACCAGCTTTTTCTTGTGGAGGAATGCTTGTGCTGCTTTTGTCCAAAAACATATTTGATTATTTAAGGGGGTCGATGGTCATTGTTATTTACTAGGAACAACACTTTATGTTCCTTTTTTTTTGAAACCGCGCGATCAAATTGATTAAAACTTTTCGTACTTACTTGATATCAAAAGATAATTTACAGTCAAGGATTAAAAAAAAAACTCTTGACAAAGAGAAGTTATAAAACTTAGATAGGTTTTTTCCTTTTTCAAATTCGATTTTTTTTTCTGGTACTGCCAAATAAAATTTTGAAAAGTTGTCAGTCTTAATTAAACCTAATGCGCTTATGTACGTATTAAAAAAAGAAAAATGACAATACGTGAATTAACAGCTGAGAAAAATGAATAGAATAAACATAAAGAATACAATTTTTCCTAGTAAATAACAATGAGCACCGACCCCCTCAATAAAAACGCGAAAGGCAGGCTAACTTCATGAATTTTATCATAATAAATAAGTTTAGTTGTTGTTACATGTAAAAATGTATTTATCTTTTATTGCTAATATTTAAATGTTTATGTATACTCTTAATTATATGGATCTTACCATAAATGCGTTTTTATTTAATACGAAAAGAAACTTTCCTGTAGAACATCGTTTAATTGGGGCAGCCGCTTAATTGGACCAAAACGTTCTGGTCCTAATGCGTCCCGAATAAGCGGAATTGACTGTATTTTTAAAGAGTGACCCCATATAGATTTGAAATATAAGTTTACGGACAATAAAACGCCTAATGTAGCTGCATCCCGTGGTACGAAGGTGTACTTAAAGTTGCCTATACCACAACCGATCTTTGTGTCATAAAACAACGGCATTTATTCAAGCGCCCCATCTATGACTAACGACATTCACTAACTACGTAAACAACTAAACAACAGTCAGTATCTCACAATGCGTGAAACGATAATTGTGGCGAGATATCTTATTTACCAGTCAGCTGTAAAAATTTAACTTGATCAGGCATTATTGTGATTTTATGAATCACAGCAAGAGTAAGATGAACGTAAAAGAAGTTGTCGCCGCCAAATTGGTGGTAGTCGGTTACCTAGGTAAGTGCAGAAACCTGCTTTGTTTTTGTTTCTTCGTGCAATGTAGAATGTATGGGGGGAAGTTTGAATGTATATAAACTGCATTTAATTATTCTGAATCGAATAATTCCGCATTCTTTACCGTTGGAAAAAAGAAATAACACTTAACAAGTATATAATATAAATATAGTGTATATACAGTTACATAATGTGCTTTTGTGATTTATTCACTTGTTGATTTGATCCCGATTTGCTGAATAGTCAATCAATTTTACGCAAATTAAACCCAGAAAGATAAGATTATCAGCGTATGTATGTGACAGTTAAACTATACGATTTTGAAATTGCTACCATGCGTTTCCGTAACTGTGCATTGTTCCCTGAGATTTTTTTAAAATATTTATGACTTGCTGTTATGTAAACTGCGAAAATCGTATCCTGCTTTTACGGTTAAGCATACCGCAAAAGATTAGGGTATGCATGTAATGATTTCCTCATATCATGCACGCAGACTGATGACCAGAATACTGTCATTCCTATCTCTCATTGATAGTAAAATAGATTTATTAAATAAGTACGTCAATCTGTTTCGTTGTAGATAATCAGATAAACGGGGGTTTTATTTTTAATTTTTTAAAAATATATTTCGGGGAATATTGGATTTTTGTATGCTGCAAAAAAAAATTAATAATTGTTGATTTTTGTGTTTCGTCTGTATTTTAATTAGTAACTGCTTCAATTTTTTTTCTCTCAAAGTATTCATATATACTAAATTACGACGGATGATTTTATAAAAACGAATATTAACGTTTAGTATTATCCATAAAAAAAAAACATTTTTTCTGTAAATTTAAGAGTAATAAAAAAAAAATTAAGATTTTGAATTTTCAATTTTAATTTCAATTTATATACTTTAAATTTAAACTAAAAACTCCTTCAATTGTTAAAATTATGAGATTTTTAAAATTTTAATTTTAATAGTAAAATCAATTTATAAGTTTTGACATAAAAAAAAAATGTTCTCATCTTATAGTTGCCCAATGATGGTTAATTAGGACGAAATCTTATATGTCGCAATAAGATATTTAAAAATAAAATAGGATTGGAATACGAATTTTCACTTTTAATTTAATTTTCAATTTACACACACTAATGCTCTGGGACACTATATACTATATCTAACGGAATTCAGAAAACTTTGCTTGGTTGTAAATCAAGGGAAAACAGCACAAACGACAATGACCATAACATAACAAGAATTGTTTCATCAAAATGTAATATAACCTGTGCTTATCTGACAAGTGCTTTAAAGTTTGCGATATATTAAAGTATTTTTAAAATTGTAAAAGTAACTTTTAATATGAATATTTAGATACATACTTAACAATTAAGACCTAAAGGCATCATAAAATTGAACAACAAAACAGAGAATCAAAAAAAAATTCTTAATATGACCTCCGTTTACCTCCAAGCATTTTATTATTTGACATCTTGAAAGCGGTAATTACTCGTTTCTGTTTATTACCGCTTTCAAGACGTAAGAAAACTACTGAAGTTGGGTATAGGGAATGTTACAGCAAGTCGGTATAGAATTTAATTCTATATCCAAAAATATGAAACTTATATAGACTGTTCTATTTGAAAATATGAAGTTTTGCAACTTTCGAAATTCTTTGACATGTCACTAATTTTTAACACCCTGTATAATGGCATTTGGAATTTTATTGCGTTTTTTTGTAAAACAATCTTAGTACTTGTTAATTTTAAAATGGGAGACTTCTGACACGTAAACCAAGTGAGAATTAATCAATTACATATAACGATGTAAATGTCAAAATTTTAACAAAAATCGTAATATCTCAAAAACAGTTAAAGATAGGTATAGCAAACCCTAGTAGTAATCGTCATACAATTTTATGGTGAATTTAAAATAGGGTATTCCATTTAAATTACAAATTCATGACGACTTGCGGTTAACCAGAAGTGCAAAGAGTGAAAATACTTTGGAACACCCTGTATAAGAAAATCGAAATATTTATTTTGACGTTTGTTGATTTCACGCTTTAATGCAACAGTCTCTTTTCATAGTTTATAACACTTTATTAACTCTCCAAAATAACTTAAGTATAAGATAATGTTAGTGGTCCCCATTAGATTAGATATCGTGTGCTAAAGTCATTCAACGAACGCATGTTCTGATGTCCTTTATTTTAATTTGTTGTGTATGCTGTAAATGTTTTCATTTATTTTTAAATCCAAAATTTTAAATATTAATACACAAACAACCAAATGCTTTTACAATTTCGGACCTTTTCATCTATAATTTTTGTGACGTGTCTTATAACTTCTGAGGATGGCCTTTGGCCGAAACTTGTAAAGTTTATATAAGGCGATCTTTAATACACGATATATTATTGGAATGGACTACATATACAGGGTGTATCAAATAAGAAAGTAAATTTTGCTTGGGTGTTAACTACACGACATATAAAGCACAAACCCACCGAAACCGGATTTCATCATTAAAGAATAAAAAAAATTTAAATTTACAGCCAAAAATTCTTTAGTCCGGGCCTGATGCAAGGAAACGTCATGTTAAGCACCCGCTAAACGAGGTATTATGTATAAATACATTGCACTCATTTAGTATTATTCATAATGGTATGCCGTAAGTTCATTTAACGTCATTCTGAATAAATAAAGGCCCTTGTAAAAATAGCAAAACTGAGGCATTTTAAATTTCTTCTTTTTATAAAATAAACATTCCTTTTTGTTAAGAGCATTCTACGTAAGTCTAAAAAGTATTATTTTTAATATCCTGATAAGACGTTCGAGTTTCATCGGATATGCGACTTCAGTAGTTACAAAAAACGTAAATATTTTTCTTTTGCTTTGTCGAATCGAGAGTTAGTTGTTAATAAACGGTACCACATGAATCTGAGTTATTTCTTTTGGATTTATTTAATCAAATAACGCAAAATGAATCGAATCGAATTATACAGAAATAAATGTAGATACAGAAAATTTGCAAACACGCCTTTTTACTATGATGTCGCGCGAAAATGAATCTATAATTCCCGCGCTTTTGCCGATGCATCAAGCTTTGATTTTCTTTATATGAAATCGTGATGGTCCTGAAAAGGATCGTTTTTTCCAGACGGGAAGAATTTAAATAAAATGTTCGAAGTGGCTTGCACTCCAAGCGGCGATTCACACAAAACTAACAGCGGTAATGGCTGAATGATAGTGGTATGTGGGGGTATACTCGGGACAGCATTTAGGTTGGGCACAGGCGCGGCTCTAGCCCACGGCATTTATAAAATATATTTTTTTCTCGTTAATGCTTACAGATAGACCCCCATTACATTAAGGCTTTTTGATTGTATATGATTACAGCTGCTACATATTATTATATTTACCTCTATATCTGATACACCCTGTATACAGGGTTATTATTGTATAGCACTTTTTAAAAAAGGTGTAAAAGATATACATGAGGCAATGCCTATATACAAAAAATTACGGTTCTAAGTACACGGAGTACCGAGAAAATGATTTTTCTTATTGGAGTCCGGCCCTGACTCATTTAGCATACCGGAGAACCATCGGTCGTCGCTACACTTTGAACATGGGATTACATTTAGTGTGCACTTGCTATTCGCAAGTGGATGCATGCGTTTGCAATGGCAGCGTTATAGATTTGGAAACACGCTACATAAAGTTAACAATCATACATTAGTTTTATTGCAAACATAATAGGTTTATTTTAAACAAAATTTAACCTTTAAAATGTACTACTATTGTACGTGATACACGAGTTCATGCAAAAGCACATCATAAAAAAAAAAACCTGACTGCTTTGTTTGCATTCTGCTTCCGTCTTATTTAAAATGTACTACTATTTTACGTGATAACGAGTTCATGAAAAAGCACATCATAAAAAAAAACACCTGACTGCTTTGTTTGCATTCTGCTTCCGTCTTATCTCAGTTTAAATCTGCTTTGAATGAATTCACTATGCCTAGCATTTAATTTTTTCGATATTTACTTACAGATGGTTGAAATTCATTTTCTATCAGATTTATGTGTATACAAATGGTAAACTAAAATTTGGAAAATTACAACATGCACATAGAACCGTAATTTTTTGTATGCAGGCATTGCTCATGTATATCTTTTACCCCTTTTTTAAAAGTGCTATACAATAATAACCCTGTATATATTTTCTATTATAAGAGAATCCAACCGTTATTTTTACAATTTTTATCTGCAAAATCAGTAATAAGAGAGTTCCAAAATCATTAAGAAATTCAAAGTACATAATATGTTGTTTAAAATATTAATTTTATTTCTAGGAGTTGGCAAAACCTCCACCGTTCTTCGTTATATAGACAAGAGTTTCAATGCACAGGTATCTGCTACAATAGGTGCTTCCTACTTCAACTGCAAGGTGCTTGTCGATAACGTTCTAGTTAAATTTCAGGTAAAAAGGGTCGTTTTCGTGATATATCTTCCTTAACGCGAATTTGGGTGGTCGAGTGTGGCAAGAGAAGGAAAAAGTATTGTATATGTCTTAAAGTATATCTATATGTCTTAAAAATGTATTCGAAATTTTGCCAATGTTTAGCTATAGTGTTCCTTGAATTAGAGAAAAAAAGTTAATTCTTCTTTACTACGAACGGTTATAGATTGATTAGAAAGTTAATTGACTTCAATCATAATTAGAGCCATGATTTAAATCACATGTAACTATTTTTCAAGATATTTTCTCTATTAAAAATTAATAAACAATTAACAAAACTTATTAATCCGCTTAACATGCTTTGCATATCGAAGTTGTTTATGTCATTAAATAAAACCAATATTGTAATATATTTGATTAAAGTAGATGTATTCCCTTTAGTTACCTATGTCATTATTTTTTGAGTTGATTGTACACTGGCCGACTTATTTAATGTCGTCGTCTACAGCGCAGTGACTATCAAAACTACTTACTATATGCACAGATGTGCGTTCGGCTGGCGTCGGCTGTTCCAGGTAAATGATTTATTGGGGTATACAGTTGTAAAACGCTTGGCAATTATGCATATCAGCTAGAAAAAATGGATTATTCAACGTTCACACAAGTAAACGTTGTGAATAGCGGTTTGAACGTGTTTTGAATTGAAATATCTCTTTCATAACTTGAACCCAAATGGCTTTTAAAACTCATTTAGAAATAAAGAAAGTGTGGTATTCATGGTAAATCTTGTGTATTAATTGTTTTAAAAACGTTGGAAATATGAAATATCAGAGGAAGACTTCATAAAACTATGGCTTCAACAAATATTAGCTATTGTAGCATTTATTAATTACTATTTTTTTAAAAGGAGACTTGAATAATATTTAATTATTAGCATTTACTATTGCAGGATCCACTTATGTGTAACTGACACTATAAAATTGCTGTTCATAAAAAAAATTAAAACTATGTTTAGTGTGGTTATATTATTTATTTAAGTAAATATGCTAATTCCAAATATAAACAATATAAAATCTAATTACGCAGCTGTCATTAAATATAGAAACATATACAAACAAAAAATGGTAACGTAAAATATAACCAAAAAAGAAACACATTCCGCAAAAATAAAAAAATGTACACTCTAAAAAAAACAAATTTTGAAAAATATATACAAAACAATATACACATAAATTAATAAAAGAATAATTCTAAATAAAAGGATTTACACCCTAATTGTAATAAACAACAATTTTAATAAAGTATATTAATCATCACATCACTGAAAATCAAGCTTTTCTTTGAAATTTTAATACACAAATTATAAATTCATTACTTTTATGAGAATTGCCTAAATTTGCATTTGCCATTTACCAACAATCACAAAATTTGGCCGTTTACCATAATTACCACTAATGCTCTATGGAATCCAAGGACGTTTTTGATGTTTTTGAATGACGAGCTCATATATCTATGTGATAGTGTTTAGTTGAGCAATAAATTTTTAAAAACATTTTTTTCATATTTATATTTTAAAATGAAATTTAAAATTACATAAATCTGCAAAAAACAATTCATATAGACTCATGTTGTCTTTACGAAAATAAAAATACTTGAATGAATCCATTCTCAATGTTATAAAATTTTTAAATTGTACTTATATTTAATTATATTTGTTCTAATTTTATTAATAATTTTGTGTTGCAAGTATTTCCCTCTAATTCTGAAATTAGGAACATTAGGAGTATGTAGTTTTGTTAATCATTTAAATTCATTCCTCACGTAAATATTAAAAAAATTCGTTTTACAAAATTATTGCTCTACCACATAAGTATATCAGCTCATTATTCAGTAAAATTTTACTCGTTGGATTACAATGAGGATTCATACTAATTGTGGTAAGCGGCTGAGTTTTATAATTGCCCAGATTGAAATGCATATAGCTAATGAATTTATAATTTGGCTATTGAAATTTCAAAGGAAAGCTTTATTCTCAGTAATGTGATAATAGTTTATGTAGTATATTAAAATTTCTGTTTAATATAATTGCTCTGTAAATAGCATCATTTAACAAAATGTCTAACAAAGGATATGTTTGATTTTCTTAGGAACACGAATTTTACGACGTCTCTTACCTGTGGGTAATTATAATACAGGGTGTATCAAATAAAGAAGTAAATTTTGCTTGGGTGTTAACTACACCACATATAAAGCACAAACCCACCGAAACCGGATTTCATCATTAAAGAATAAAAAAAAGTAAAATTTAGAGCCAAAAATTCTTTAGTCCGGGCCTGATGCAAGGAAACGTCATGTTAAGCACCCGCTAAACGTGGTATTATGTATAAATACGTTGCACTCATTTAGTATTATTCTTAATGGTATGCCGTAAGTTCATTTAACGTCATTCTGAATAAGTAAAGGCCCTTGTAAAAATAGCAAAACTGAGGCATTTTAAATTTCTTCTTTTTAAAAAATAAACATTCCTTTTTTGTTAAGAGCATTCTGCGTAAGTTTACAAAGTATTATTTTTAATATCCTGATAAGACGTTCGAGTTTCACCGGATATGCGACTTCAGTAGTTACGAAAAACGTAAATATTTTTCTTTTGCTTTGTCGAATTGAGAGTTAGTTGTTAATAAACGGTACCACATGAATCTGAGTTATTTCTTTGGATTTATTTAATCAAATAACGCAAAATGAATTGAATCGAATTACACAGAAATAAATGTAGATACAGAAAATTTGCAAACACGCCTTTTTACTATGATATCGCGCGAAAATAAATCTATACATTCCCGCACTTTTGCTGATGCATCAAGCTTCGATTATCTTTATATGAAATCATGATGGTCCTGAAAAGGATCGTTTTTTCGAGACGGGAAGAATTTAAATAAAATGTTTGAAGTGGCTTGCACTCCAAGCAGCGATCCACACAAAACTAACAGCGGTAATGGCTGAATGATAGTGGTATGTGGGGCTATAGTCGGGACAGCATTTAGGTTGGGCACAGGTGCGGCTCTAGCCCACGGCATTTATAAAATATTTTTTTTCTCGTTAATGCTTACAGATAGACCCCCTATGCATTAAGACTTTTTAATTGTATATGATTACAACTGCTACATATTATTATATTTACCTCTATATATGATACACCCTGTATATACGACCATTATCCATAACACGACAGCGTACGCATATGAATCCTGGCTCCGACTGTTTTCAAAATACATACGTATATCATTGTCGCCAATGAATGAATGTTTCTGCAGGTTTTCCGCGAAATATCAGCATGAGTCAATTATATATCTATCTAAATGTAAACAAATTCCAGGCAATAATTTACAAAAAGCGAGCGTTTTTTATATTTTCCCGGCATGCGCAAATGCGGTTCCTTAAAGGAACAAAATACAACATTCCATTCGTAAAATAGAGAGAAATAAATAAAATATATTGAAAATGTAGATCCCTGATATTATGGCTTATTTCAGTAAATACATTTTTTTTTAATTACCGGAAATATAATTTTGTATAGTTGTATACCATTGAAATACTTAATTTATTTTCGCTACACATCTTTGTATGTATGTATGTATGTAGGTGAAGGGTGGTGTTACACTGCGACCTAAAGGATCTATTGTGTCCCCCATTCTTGCTGCTTTACAGTTGGCTCCAATCCTATTCCTTTTAAAAAGTGTAGGATATCGGAGGGCCCAGTTTAGGTAAGTCTCCCTCTTCGATTTCACCATGCTCCAGGTACAATGCCCTCGGGTTGCACAGTGCTGCGCAGTTTGAGAGGAGGTGGATGGGTGTTTCATCCTGTTCCACAAAAATCTGCATTCAGGATCTTTTTTCCAATCCAAGCTTAGTCAGGTGTCCTTTCAGTCTACAATGGCCTGAAAGTATTCCTGTTAATATGCCGAACATTGTTCTTACTCGGTTGATGCATTCTGTAGACCTTTCTGGTTATAAGTTCCAGAAGAATTTTACTCTGCATCATTCCCTGGAGATTCTTCCATAACTGGATTTTCTCTGCTCCATTTCTATTTTTAGTTTTTTCAGTATTGTACTTGCTACTTAACCCGCAAAGGGTTCAGGCCTACCGAAAGCATTCCAGCCCTTTTTTTGCGAGGTTATTCCGTTTTATTTCGTTTCCTTCCACTCCTGTTGAGACCCGGAACCCACAGGAGGGTTACTTTATTTCTTTTGCCTAGCTCATTTAGTTTCCTAGGCATTCCAGACCATCTTGGAGCTGATTTCATATGAGCTCAGCGCCTTGATGCTGCTTGACTATCAGACATGATGATAATCTCCTGTTTCCGATAGTTCCTATCACTATTGAACTGAACACATCTTCAATGCGTGTATTTCGCCTGAAATATACTTGGGTATTTTCCCAAGCTTTCGGAATATGTAGTTCTAGGCCCGTATATTCCTATTCCAGTTCCTTCTGCCGTTTTGGAGCATCAGTATACATTTGATGGCATTTTTATTAAAATTCAAGATGGTGTTATGATCCCACTCGCTCCTATTACTTAGCTTTGTGGTAAATTCCTTCACAAAGCTAAATTTCTTTAACATGTCATCCCGGGCATATCCCAGGTTTGATCACCGTCGGAGATTGAGGCTATGCTAATCATTCCTTCCTTGACCATTCTTAGTGCGGTTCTTTTCGCCACGCCCTCCACTACAATGTGGAGGGGGCAAGATCTAATGCTACTTCAATAGCTGCTGTTGGGCAGGTTCTCATAGCCCCCGTTATGCATACAACATGCTAATCTTTGCACTTTCGAGAGGTTATTCTCGCGGTGGCCAGATTAGTTCTTTGGCTCCATGCTACTGATGCATAGGTGAATGATCGGTCTCACTATCGCTGTATACATCAAAGCAGTATTTTTGGGTTGCATCCCAATTTTCCCTGCAAAGTTTCTACACACCATCAGAGCTCTTTTGGCCTTGTTGGTTACCTCAAGCTCATGTTTGTTCCATAGAAGTTTGTTGTCTAGGGTAAGGCCTAGATATTTACTTCCGCTCTCCAGTCTATATTTTGCCCATCCAGGTTTTATGGTTCCAAGATTGGATTTTCTTTTCCTGGTAAACGCTACTAGGGTTGTCTTAGTGGGGTTGACATTGAGTCCCATCGATTGACACCATCTTCTCGTAAAGTTCAGTCCTCTTTGAACTATGTCACAGAGGGTATTCTCAAATTTGCCTCTTGAGCAACACATCTTTACACCTTGTTCAATATGTTTGTGTTTTTTTTTTTTTTAATATAATTCATCTGTAATGATTATTTGCGTATCGATGTTTTAATTTTTCTCTGTGTGCCTTTATAATTAATAAACAATATTATTTTTTGTGTTGTCAACAATTTATTTATAATTTACTTCTTATACAATTTAATATAAGAAGCAAATTATAAATAAATTTCATGAAATCCAGTCATTATTAGCTGATAACCATTGATATAGGATAATCATAACAATTATGCAATTACACGCAATCATTCATGTTACTCAGTGACCGAATAATAAGCTTTATCTGCAAGGAATGCTTTTAGCGTTAACTTAAATATGGTGAGTGGTAATAGAATAAAATTCCTTTATACATGCAATTGTATTCATAAAATGTTAATCTATGTTTGCGAATTAGCAAATCAGTATTACATCTGGTTACATAATGGTGTTGATCTTTACGTGATATAAACATATGTAGGTGCTCTCTAACATACATGATACATTTAAGAATGTGTAAACTGATGAAATGGTAAGTAATTTTCATTGCTTAAAAACAATTCTGATGACTCATGACACTAGGAAATGCAATCCAAACATGTTACGCACCGCTCAGACTTATTCTCTGTGTTGCTGTTGCACTATCCCAACAAATTATACCATATGTAGCTTTCGACAGAAATTGACCAAAATAGAATGTTAAGCATGTTTCAATATCCCTTAAATTACGTAGCCTTTTTAGTGTATTGTACCCTTAACCTTCTTACATAGCATATCAAATTCGTCTACTATTTCATATATACATTCTAAACTAAAATTAAAGTCGAAATCGTTTACTGTTTAACCTTCCAAAATTTTCTTAACTTTCTTCAATTTCAAATACCCGCATTTTTATTTATCACTTTTTTAAATTTATCGTGTATAGAATTACCTTTGTACCCTTAACCTTCTTACATAGCATATCAAATTCGTCTACTATTTCGACTGATTCCGAGAGCGACATCCCTTGCGTTTCTAGTTTATGGATAGAACTTGAAACAAAGCTATAATTTGACTTAATATACAGGTTTTGTAACAATTCTGTTGATGTTACTATCTTTTTACTGTTTTCCAGAGCAATCCAATCAGCAGTGATTTCAAGAATTATATTTTTTATTCCTTCAAAATTATCGGCGAAAAAATTCCAGCCTCTAACCATGTACCCCATCTCGTAATAATCGGTTCGGGAGGCAACTTAACACCAGGAAGTCACTCCTTATAAAATTGGATTTGTAAAGGTGCTTTTAAAAATACTTTTTTTGACATTGCTAATTAAATCATTAATCAAAGGGAATTGATTGCTAATGTCTTCGGCAACACGATTGAACCCATGAGCTAAACAAGTGGTATGACTAATGTTACTATAAAAAAAATTTAAATTTTGCGCGGCTTTTATCATGTATGATGCAGCATCGGACAACATTAGTAACAATTTTTCACAAGGTATACTTCCAGGTAAAAAGAAATTTGATAAACCTTCTTGAACGAATTGGGCAATTATCACATTATTTGTTTTTTGAAGTTCTTTACAATAAATTAAATATGATTTACCTACAATATCTTCATGAAGAATTCCTATTAACAAATGGGCAATATAACGGCCACACTTATCCGTACTTTCATCTACCATGATATAAATAAAATTATTCCCTACCAATTGTTGAATTTCTGCTATTGTTTGCTGGCAAGAAGATGTGACATAATTTTTTCGTAAGGTACTTTCGTCAGGTATATTATGTTTGCAATGTTTTTGCAGAAATGATTTCAAATTAACATTGTTTAATCTTGCTAATGGTATGTTAAACGAAATTAATGCGTTACACAGATCCGTATTATATGCTTCTTGTTCTGAGTTTCGTGAAGTTGATGCTACACATTGACGTATAGATTGCTGCACACATGCGGATCGCTTTAGTTTTTCACATTTTCCAATATGTGATGGAGTTTTAGCGTGTTGATCAATCAGGTATTTTCTCTCAGAAGACACCTACAACAACAATTGTCATTTGATATCAAAAGTTAAAGAATTTAAAAACACATTGTAAAGCTTTTAGTAAAATTAAACTTACCAGTTTACTGCAGGCTCGACAAAATATTTTGTCGCCATCCTTTACCAGTTCAGGATATAGCTTAATCCATAAAGAAATTTTGTTCGCTATACTCATTGTATGTACGCACAGTATTTAAAAACGCAACACAATTACATGCGGTTTCGCTCAAAGATATTTAATGAATGAATAGTTTATTTGGGAATTAATAATAATAAGACGTATTTACCACATCTCTTCTGCTAAGCGAAATTAAACACGTGCAGTTCTTGGAAAAAAGTATTAGAGAAACCAATGTAAAAGATTTATCGTTCTGAGAATTGTCGGTTGTCGATCCACGTTAGGAATTACTAGGAATTTTTACTAATAGAAGGATAAAAAAAGCTTAAATATGCAATATAGCAATCACTAATTAGCGCTAATTAACTTCAATTAGTGTAATACGTCTACATATAGACTATAATTAAAGATATGCAAAAAATAAAATATATACACTTTGCATGTAATCCGGTCTCTAATTATAAGTCTCTATTTTTGTCGATGCTTATTTATAATCATGAATATGGATATGGAATAAAAGATGGCAACTCAGCGGGAAATACCGTATGCCTAGTTAAAGATCTAAAACATCCTTATTTTCCTCTCCACTTTCCACAGAGAAAAAGAAATCGTTAAATCAATGAAATATTCATTGAGCCAACCAGGTGGCTTGTTTGTAGGTGGGCAAGCAAAATTTTTATTTTCCATAATATAATAAAGATATAGATACAGAAAAGATAAACAAAATAAAACGTTGGCGAAATTTAAAATGCTTTTTTAGAAATATATTTCTTTTGAAAATATTTTGGTTAGTTGGTCTAAAAACTGCTGGAAAAAGAAATCTCAATAAACGGCCATCCATAGTCGCCGTAAGACCTTCATCCATTCCCCAAGATGTTCCTTTTTTTCTGAAATTAATGAGAATTGTTTATATCATTGTTAGATTTGGGATACGGCTGGACAGGAACGCTTCAAAGCAATGGTGCCAATGTTCTACAGAAATGCCAACGCCGCACTCCTGATCTTTGACATTACCAAACGAGAATCGTTTGAAAGCGTAAAGACCTGGGTCAATGAATTGAAGAAGAACATTCCAGAGAAGGTCGTGATGTTTATGGTTGGAAATAAAATCGATTTACCAAATAGGGAGGTGAGGATCTATTTTTTTTTAAGACGAATAGGAATAAGAAAGCCATAGATTAAATATAAGAGTTCGGTTTATGTAGGTGTCTAGGGAAGAAGCTTTGCAGTATGCTCATTCTATTGACGCAACCTATCATGAATGCTCAGCGAAAGAAAACCAAGTAAGTGCCTTTCTGATTCCCATCAATGTTTAAATGTTTTCTCTACCTACTTGTGAGAAGGTATTCTTTATAATACGCGGAATGTGGTATACAAACCACGTAGAAGGCATAAAGACCTTAAACTTATATTGCTCATTCTTTTCCCATCTGCATTCACTATAAATATAAATATTTGCCGTGTTAACTCTTTTACCTGTATCCATTTTTTCCAAGGGTATAGAACAGATATTCAACGATTTAGCAAGAACTATCGTACGTCTTTCCGGAAAAGAAGGTGTAACTGATGGTCCGAGATGCGAAGCTTTGACTGCAAATCCATCCGATTTAAAAGCGACAGATGTTGGACGTACCGAAGTTCCTAGTTGGAGTATAGCCTCTGTAGCTCACGGAGTTTCGGTACAAAGATCGGGTTGTTGTTAATGATGTCGACGTAGAACGCATTCCATGACGATATCAAATAATGGTGATAATTTATTTAACGATGACAAGATCAGCTACGACGATGTCAATATTTTGTGCCAAAGGAAATTCCATCGAAAAGTCAAAAAGATGTGTGTGTATGTAAGATACTTAATTCAATAGGTATATTTTTGTCTCTTTTATATGATGTACTTTTAAGATTGCCATACTACGATTTTTATAAGTATTTATGTTTATACTGTATTTTTAATAATTTTGTATATATAGAAATAAAATGATATTTCAAAAACGTCTTGTTTTCTTTAAATTTAGGGAAAAACTTGTAGAGGTAACTAATACCTGAATTGCGACTGAGTGAGTCCCTTTCTTTCTTGGCCAAACTTCTTTATGATTGCATAAAAGTCATGAGGTAACCCACTTGGCAAGTAATGTTGCAGATATCCCAGTAATATTACATTATTTACTAGACAGCGATATTAAACAAAAACATGTTACTGAAATTTTGCAGCAACATTAAATAATGATAGAAATATTGCAGGCCATTACAGTAACATTTCAATGTAATCAGGAAAAAATATTTTAAAACAATGTTGCAAAAACAAAGACTTTGTTGTGAGAAATGTTGAGGTAATATTTAGTGTATATGTTTCTGCAAATTTAGAATTTTGAAAACACAAAACTAATGGAGCAAATTTTCTCTATAAAGTAAATAATGGTGATGAAATTTTTTGAACATTTTTTGTAGCCTATAATAATCATGTTAGTGGGGTTGTGGTTGCGCACTGCGCACTTGTAAAAGTTAGTATCGCTTGCCATCACAAGTTTTTTCGTACCGCGCATACACGAGTTGGCGTGAACCTGTGAACCCCCTCTTTCACCATATACGGTAATCGTGACTGGACAGGGCGTGGATTGGACCATCTTGGGGATTGTGCGTCGCAATTATTTTGATGAGAAAAAATTCCCGTCAATAATGAATCAACATTATCAGGTAAGTTTTATTTATAATGCTAAAATAGGTATGTCGATCCTTTCAAATTCATCGAAGATCTTTAAAGACAGATTGATATGTATTATGTATATCATAACCTATATATGTTATAGTAAAACCTTCCTGTTGTGCTATAAGGATGAGCAATGTCACGTAATGTCATTCTTAGAATTGATAGTAATTCTTGATCAAATACAAATTTTACAATAATTATAAACAGTGTTATATATAAAATATGCAGCTTATCCTCAATTTTCATTTAAATAAAATACTTTTTCTGATCTCTATTTTTGACGGTGTGCCTTTTTTTTTAATTTCAGAGAGAATTAGAAGAAATATTGTACTCACAGATACAGAATACGAAATAACTGTCATGGAATGGTTTCGTTATGCAAAACAAAGATTTGATAGAAAAACAGCAAAATGTTCAAAGGAATAAAATGCATTCGGGGCGTTTTTCTTATGTGTTGTGAGTTTTTGTTTAGATTCTATTCATGTTAATTTATGTGCCCCATAATCTGTTTCCAATACTGAAGTTTATTAAAATGGAATTTAATGTACTTTTTTTTTAATCAATAAATGCCTTTATTGTCTTCTGTAAGCAGCATTTTACTTTTTAAAGTATTTATTAATGTATTTCGTTTACTTAAATAGCTATTTATAATATTATTCATAGTATTACTATTTAGTTTTTACATAGAACTATATGATATATGATTGACCATTTTAATGTATCTGCAAAAATAACTACAAAAAAAGACTTATAATGTTATATTATAAAAATGTCTTATCCATTATATTTTTCTGGCATTAATGTTTAATGTTAATATTGTAATTTTAGTAAGTGAAGATAAATTCGTATAAACAGAGGGGCCCGATCTATCGAGTGTAACATGAAATTATAATATTAACATTGAATTTCAATAAGACTGATTGAGATTCCGTTTTATATTAATTAATATAACCTCTCGATAAACCTCAACAGCATGTGTCTTGTATAATGCAGCAAGAACTTTTGGAGTAAATAAAAGATCCTAATAGAAACATTAGTGTAGATATATTTATAGAAACATTTAATTGCCACACTGTATCAATATTTCTCTTTAACATATGAGAAATGTTACGAAAGAGCTATACTTCAACATTAATCGTCATGTTACTCGAAGACCTCGTATTAACATTACTGGGAAATATTGTTTCGTAACATCGCTTAGGCGCACATCAAACAGTCGCAGAAATGTTACTGCATGTGGTACATTGTATATATTTTTGTAACATTTCGCGTTACAAGATAACATTTAGACGACGTTATAGTCATGTTATTTTGCCAAGTGGGAATGGCCTTTCGTTTTATTTTCTAGTCATACATATTTTTTTTTATTATCTTTCTAACGTGTTAATTGCAAAATTATTAAATATTTTTACATTTTTTACTTAGTAGCCTTAAAGATGCCTTGATAGATTCTATCATGTACTATCTTCTTAAGTTGTCAGAAATTTTTCAATTCTTCAGTTGGGAGATTCATTCTTTTTATTCTATGGATGATTGATACTGAATTGCGACTAGTAAGTCCCTTTGTTTCGTGACCAAACTTCTTTATGATTAAATAAAACTATTAACATGTAAAAAAAAAAATAATTAAGAAAAGTGAATGACTATAAAATAAAATAAAAGACCACTACGTTAGGAGTTTTATTTATGGTTTCGGTTAAACCGTTTTACGTTACCAAAGTTTCAATTAGGTAAAAAAATTGTTGTTTGTATTTTAAAGGTATTATCGTATTTTTATTGAAAACTTTAATATTGACAATAGAAAAAAAAGTTGGGTTTGGGGATGTTTCTGAAACACAAAAGTGTTTACTGGAATGCATATACACCTTCAAGCACCACCTAGCAGTGTATGACAACCTTTTGGTAAGTTTAATTTCTATATTCAACATGTTTAATCTTAACTTTGCACAAAATTGATTTCATCTACTTATAATTTAAAAAAAAAAACTATTTGCAATTGCAATTCTTGAAAGAAAGATAATTACAGCAGAAGGAATAAACTACATTGAGAAAAATACTGGACGTGATATAAATAAACAAAATGTGTCATTGTTTTATGATAAAATATTATTTACAAACTTTGGTTAAGCAATAAAAAGATGCATCAGTGAAATAAATTAGTTTTTTCATTATTATAACAAATCGTAGTACATTAGTCCATGGTAATATTTATTATGGTAAACTACCCAATAAACCAAATTCAAATTTCCCGCAATTATTTTTAGTAACTTCAACATTAAAGCATGAAGTTACCTACAATTTGATAGTTATTATAATACCTTTAAGTTGGAGTTACTGAAAATAATTGCGGGAAATTTGGATTTTGTTTACTGGGTATATTTTCCTACGTTCAATAAATAATTTTGCTAATATTATGAATATGAACGAATACATATTGTTATTTTAACGTACAATCTTCATAAAATTATTCACGATATGAACGTAATAAAGTATTAAATGATACCTCCTTTGTTAGTTCAATGGTTTGCAATTTATTGCAAAAACAAACAGATAGCATACCTTAACGAAATTGACAATTAGAATGATTGAATTACCGACATATGCCGCAGTCGCTTACTGAGTGACAGGTTGGCCTGTGGCCTCTAGAGGAGGTGTATCTAAACTCCGTTCTCTTAGGGGGGAATTGAACATAATAGAAAAAAAAAATTATAAATATTTTGGGCTATTTGGAATACCTACCACATTGAGAAAAGAGATTGCATTAAATAAAAAGTTTTCTAACTTTTGGTTTTTATCATGTTCAACGAAAAGAATACCTTTTCTCAGAAAAGTAACCGTAATTAAATGGAATGCATCTTAGTTTTGATTAATATTTTGTGATGTCTTTTATAACTTCTGTTTAAGTAAGACAATACACATTACATATTATACATGTTATTATTATGTACATATTTAACAACATATTTTAGTTTCTTCTAAGTACGTTATCATATTATTGAATTATAAACAGTACTGGCACGTTTTGGTTTATTTGTCTGGACACGCACGTATACATTGATTTAAAACTTTTGCCTTTTAACGGAAAATGTAAGCACCCGTATTTAAGCTGAGTACTTTTTTACGCGGAAGTATTTTAGTTTTATTCATATTTCCATATGCATGACTCTCAGATATACAAACAATAATGAACAAAAGTAAATATTTTTCGCGCGAGGTTAAAGAAATATCAGAGATAATGGAATCTTTTCAGTTAATGTTGATTTACTTATAAGCCAAGGAACTTTATAGTAGTATATAGTGTTTGAAGGTTTTAAAACTTTTATACATGGGAAAAACGATCTTGTGGTTTTCAACCATTTTTCGTGTATTTGGTTTCAGTTACTAAATTATTAATTGATTTAGGAATATTAAAAATATTCCTGTATTCAATCAAACAATTAATTTGGTTAGTAGATTTATTTGAAGCTAGCGCTGTATTTATTAATTTAACTAAATATTTGCATAGAAGTAAAAATAAATATCGTATTTTATTTTCGTATAGCAGTTTTCTCCCAATATAGTACAGCAGATGAGCAGATATACTTATGTGTAGTAGAGAAATTGTCGCATATATGGGGCATCTCTTATTTCATTCCAGTAACAGATAATATTTCATACAAAATAGGCTGGAAACTACGATCGGAACATACTAATCTGGTATATTTACTAGAACAACATCTGATAGGTGTCATCGCCATTGAAAGAAGGATTTCTTTTAACGGTACACTAGAGTGCTGGGGTGGTCACTGCGACCAACTCTCCCAATACTACTAGGATCTACAACATTCTAACGGCAAATCCCCCTCCTTAGTGCATGGGTTTTTGAAGATAATTCATTTTTCATTTCGATTGAAAAATGATGACGGCATTTTGTTGTGTTTACGCTTAAGTCTAAAATGAATAAATGTTATAAGAAAAGGAAAAACCTCTTGAATCAACATGCTTGCGGTTTTCTGCCAATCAGCATAGTTTTCAAGTTCAAAACAAAGAAGACTTGAGTCAACTTATCAATATCTTTCACTTAAAACTGTTTCAACGAAAAATATATTATTTCCGAAGAAATGCGTGAATTTAAAATTATATTCCTTTTCAAGGTAACACCAAATCATGTTGGCCATATAAAAAACGCAAAAACTTTTGGTTTAATGCAATTCCTTTTAAATGAAAAGGATATTTCTCTCAGTGTATGTACCACTTGGTATGTTTATGATGTTGCTCGGCCAAGGTGTTTCTTTCTCATTGGCACAGCGCTGAGTTAGCACTTATTAGATAACGCATTTTCCCAATTCAAAACACGTGTCTAAATACACTTATCACTTTTTTTACAAGATAATTCACTATACACGACAACAATCAGGAAAGATATATCAGTTTAGCGTCTATAAAGATTGTGGTACGTCATAAAATAATCCGCAGGTGTTTTTAGAATTGTTTCCTAATAGTGAAATTGTATTTTAGGTAAAAAAAATTCGACATAGTCATGAATAAAACAGCATTTTACTTAAAACATCTCGTGTTTGCCGCTCTTGGGGCTATAGCAACTTACGATATAATAAATTCAAAAGATGTATTACCCGCAATAACCACCAAGAAACGTCATGATTCTGGGGATCCTGTTCTTTACCGCTATCGTGGGAGTTGTCAGATTGTTGAAGAGCCAAATCGTCAAGTTCGCCTTAACGTCAGTAAGTTTGGCAGCTTTGTGTTATTATAAACATCATTTTTATTGGAGCAGTATGGTTTGGGTATATTTAATCGTTATGTATTAAATAATTTGTTATTTACGTTTTTGTTATATGAAAAGAAAGATGTATTAAACGAAATATTTTTTACTAATAAATTTTAATATTGTTCGTCTTGATTTTATTATCTCTCTCATATTATATTAAAATTTTATAAATATTTTTTTTTATAAAAAGAACCTGTAATCAATGTTTGTACAATTGTAAAGTATTAGTAAACATGAAATCAATCTTGTCGTGTGTCTAAACCAAATTAGAGTAAACTTGATTATCTAAATATCTCCTTTTAACATAAATGTTTTTATGCTATCTATTAAAGTTTGTATACAACACTGTTTGTCAAACCAAAAAGTTCCCACAAAGCCAAAGAAAGGGATGTGTTATTAACCGCATCAATTATCTACTGTGATAGAATCACCTTAAAAAGGTTTACAATCTTTCAAAATTAAATATTATCAACAATATTAAAATACAAATTATTTACGAAGGCTAAGAATAAGTCTTATAAGATATTCGTCAAAAAAAAAAACATTGCAACAAACATAAAAATATTTTAGAAGGAGAGATGGTGTTAGTATATACCAAAATTTCAACCAAAATCAAAAAAAAAACGTCAATTAAAAACTAAGTTGGGTTAGTGTAAAGAAACAACACAAGTATAATGAAAATATAAAACATCATTAAAAAATCCAGTAAGGTTACTGCAAAAACTCACATGATATGCATAGATAATAAAAATTTGTTTGAAAGTTTAGTAAATTTAGTTCAAATTGTTATAGTTGGGGATGTAATATGTAACTGAGCAATTTTTATTTATTATATTCATCACGGAATTTGATTTAGGTTAAATTTCTAGACTACATGTTTTGGAATTTGTGCTATCTTCAGGTCTATACGGAATAAGAGTTCACCTAAGTTGAATTCGTATCTATTATTACTTATAACATTAATTAACTCCAAGATTTTAAAATTACGGCAATTACAATTTTGTTTCCCTTTTGATGTATAGAACTGAAGATGCCACAGATGCCGAAACATGTAGTCTAGAAATTTAAAGTAAAATAAGTGAAGAAGCACCATCTGTTATTAATTAATATCCATCAAACGTATATCTACCGTGTGTTGCACTTAGTATGAAGATATCCTTATATTTTTCTTTGCTTGAAGGAGTATTAGAATGTGAATTTTGTCATAAAATTCGGCATACGAGGTTGAAATAACATTCTGAGAACTTTTTCTTATAACTTTTTTTGATATTTCGGACGCGAAACAAAATATTAAGAATTAGCTCTGTTTGTGAGGTCGTAGTAGGCTGAGTGTCAACTTCACATTTTAGTTCAATATCTCAAAAAATGTGACTCATTAATCTTTATGATTGCGCAAAAAATCAAATTATCGAATTGGGCCATTTGTACCAATCCACTTATCGACTTATGAACTATGCTGCAGTTGTGTGCCGGAGCACTGTCCTGCTGAAAGTACAACTTTTGGCGCATCAGGTAATTGACGTTTTATTAAGGAAATCCTCTAGAACGATACGAATAAATTCCAGATATCTCTCTCCTGTCAATGTACCATGTAAACAACACTGGACCAACGACTGTCGAATCAATTAATCCACACCAGACATTAAGAAAAATCGAACTTGTGCAGCATGTGGACGCATTATTAATAAATTCTCTTGCGACCAGTAGTGTTCATTCTTCTTATTAAAAATTCCTCTGTTGGAGAAATTTGTTTTATCGCTCCATAAAATACATTGTGCTCCATTCAAATTTTCATCACAAAAATTAATAAACCATTCACAGAAAGCCAACCTCCTGTTCGAATCTCCTGGTTGTAATGTTTGTGAGGTTCGATACTTAAATGGGATGTACTTATGCTTTTTTTTTAAATTCTCTAAACTGATGCGTAACCTAAACCCAATTCCTTAGTAGCATCTCTAACGCAAAATTCGCGATGGGCATCAAAATATTTCAAATTTCTACCTCCTCGTTGATACATGATATTTTTCTTTGATATTTTCTTCTTAAATAAGCAATCGTGTTGCCTAAATTGTCTGTAAAGTTTTTGAAAGTAACGTCGATCTGGCTGCTGTCGTAAAGGATGCTGTTCTGCATAATATTCGACAGTCCTTATTGAATTTTTGCCGCATATAATATATGCTTCCAGAATATCGCATTTATCCAAATGAGAAAATACCATGGTGAGATATTATCTAATACTTAGAACTAAATATAAAGAAAACTGTTCAAGCTACTAATGATAATAATGTAATAATAACGATTAGAAGTAAAGAACACAACACAAAAATGAAATAACCAACTTTTTTTAATAATTATACGTGTGAAAGATTTAAGCTCAGTGCGTTTTTGACAGTTTCAAACAAAATGCTATTTGTTTTGACTTAAAGTGAAGGATACTATAAATTTTACATATCTTTGGCATCAATTAAAAACCACCATAATTTCTTTATTATTCGTTTTAAGACAATATTGTATTAAAACTTTTGCATCACAAATTAAAATATCTAAATTTTTTTAACAATATACAGGATGTTCAATTTAAAAAAAATATAAATTTCAAAATTTCTCGAAAATGCGTCATGCAATTGTTTTTTCGTATATTGCATATTAATCAGCGTTAAAAACACTAATACTTTGCTAATTTAACCTACTTTCTAGAATCAATTATAATAACAGAGATAGCAATGGTGCGCACTTAATTTGAATCAGCTTGTACTATGAGATTCAAAAAGATTGTCAATTCCGCTCCTATAGATAGTAACAGGGTGTAGGTATATGCCGTGTGTTTGTAATGAAGGTTTGAACTAGGTCAGTGTTGGAACACAAGAAAGTAAGCGGATCTGTCATAAATAAGGAAAACGTAACCTATATTTGAACTCGCATTATATAAACGACTATGGATTGGTGTTTCTGCTTGTAAAAATGAAATGTAATTAATTTAACTTTACTAAATTATGATTTTATAATTCAGTACTAACTGGTGTTTAACTAAGTTTATTTATTACTTTAAATTATAACATACAATTAGTATAATTATTAAGTGACAAAACTGCATCTCTCAGTTCTTCCATGGTATGCATGCGGTTTCTATAGATCCTATTTTTTAGATAGCCAAACATGAAGTAATCTAATGGGGTTAGATCAGGCGATCTTGGTGGCCATCTTTGTGTTCTAACGACCCTGTCAGCAAAAAATTGTTGAAGATATTGGCAGGTTTGTCGAGCAGTATGTGCTGGAGCATTATCGTGCTGAAAATAACCTGCTTCAAGCTCATTTTCTTGTAACTCTGCAATAAACAATTTCAACATCTGTTGGTAACGTTGGGCTGTTACAGTTTCCTCGAAGAAAATTGGTCCTATTATTCGTTGCCTGGACATAGCTAACCAAACTCCAACTTTTATGGAATGCAATTGCGTTTCTCGAAATTCATGTGGATTTTCTGCTGACCAGATACAATAGTTTTGTGAATTGATATAGCCTGATAGATAAAACCAGGCTTCAACCGAGAAAAATGATTTTTTTAGCAAGTCATCGTCCCTTAAATTGTTATTAAACCAATGACAATTTTCCAATCGCCTATCGTGATCTAATGGTAATAATTCCTGTATCGTAGAAACTTTATAGGGATGAAAATGTAACTTTCTTTTGACAGCTCATTGCGCTGAAGTATATGATAACCCTATAAACTTATAAAATGTAATAAACTATTTCAAAAATCAATATTAATGTTAATATTGATTTTTTACCTGTTTGTTGAGCTAATTACCACAGATAAATTCCCTTATTTTCTTACAGTATTCAGAAATACTATTGTTGGTGATATTAGATGTAAATATAAACGGTTTGAAAAAAATTATAAGATAAATAATCGAAAGATACTACAACACGCACGCCAATGTCGCTAAATGTCAAGAAAATTCATTTAATGTATGAAATTTGTATGTAGCTAACTTCGCTCATTAAATTGGTAATAAGTATAGACAAATTTTTCCGGAAAACAGTTTTTTTTTATTACGACAATCATTTTGAATCTCATAGTATATGGAATTATCATAGAAAGCGGCCAAATAAATATAAAATACTCTTTTTACTTTTTTTATGCAAGCCAAAAAAAAAAAAAAAATTCAACCGAAGAAGCTTTAAACTGATATCTTACAACGTTAATAGGCAATTTCCGTTGTATCGCCGAAAACAAACTTGGCATCTATTAGGACGGAAAAAAGAAGTCATTATTTTTAATTTGCACAAGCAAACAGATTAAAGGAAGCTGGTGTTGCGTTGCTTAATTTATCTGCCCAATAAATAAGGTTTCTACCGTCCGTAGATGACACGAAGGGAGCTTGTTATATCCGAATAATTATAGTTCGAAGGCGCCACGTTTTCACACGTCTGCATAAGATCCCGATCACCACATGTGTTCCCCTTCGTCATAACAAGCAAGCCGCAGAGTTAATCGAGCGTAGCCCTTTGAGGTGGAGCTGGGCCCTTGTATTACAATGTTAGAGGCGAGATAAGCATTTAGCGCAGAAAGAATATTTAAATT
Source organism: Protaetia brevitarsis (assembly GCA_004143645.1). Classification (NCBI taxonomy): domain Eukaryota; kingdom Metazoa; phylum Arthropoda; class Insecta; order Coleoptera; family Scarabaeidae; genus Protaetia; species Protaetia brevitarsis. The sequence goes on from RXPK01000010.1 coordinate 187,828, forward strand.
TCGCTTTTACATCGACATTTTTGGTGTTTAATTAATAACTTTTGAGTAACTTTGATGATTTTCACAGTAATTGAAAATTAATTCTTGAATGCAGCTTATTTTGTTTGCATATGTTTATATGGGGATTTCTCGATAAATCAGCGCGAAATGAAACCGATTTGAGACTGCTACCGAATGCCGACTTCCTTAATTGTTTCAGAATTCGAAAAATCTCCCGGAGAATTCGGTATATTGAAAGAATGATGATTCGTTGACTGGTAGGCGCCAAATTACCCGGAAGAAGCAGGTCCAGGCGCATTTCTCGATCGGAGTGTTGATGATTGATGGTCTCTAATAAATCAGTACCTTATTTCAGGAAAAAAAAGTATATAAGAAAGGAATACGCCATATTTTGTGTTATTATTTGTATGAGCTGCTAAAAGAATTGTGTCAAATTAATGTTGAAAGGTAAGAAGGATGAGGCCTTTATCAGAGTGTATGCCTTTTTAATCTTATAAACAATATTACAGGACTGAGATGCGTAGTAACTGCACCTACCCCATGACCAACTAATTTATTTCATATTTTATAAAATATTTAAAAAATATTAAATCTTTCTTGAATATTAGTTATATTAATATATATGCATAAAATATATTATAGAAAATATATTAGGAAAACATTAAAAAATATATGGTATGTAGCATTAATAATATTTTATTGCAAATGTTTTCTCAATATTTTTCATAACTCTGCAAGAATATTTTGCTTTGTATTTCTGCAAATATTTATCTCATATAAAAAAAAAGATTGAATTTTTGCCTTTGTACATTTGGTGCGTAAAACGAATAATATAAAATGGGTAAAATATGCATACATATTAAGTAGGTATGTACCTATTTAAAATGATAGTTTAAAGATTAATTAGATAATATATATCTAATATGATTTTAATTAGTATCTAAGTTGAGCGCTGTAACTTTTCTATTAATATATCTGCGTTTTGTATTATATTATTTGTAATATTTGTAAGTTGCGAACGTCAACACAACACCTCTATTCATTACGGTGCCGGTGTTATATGATTTAGTAATGTTTATGCGGCTGTGGATTAGGTACATAGAATGCATCCGCGCACGTGCGTATCATCAAGGTTTTCATTCGTTTGTCTGTTACATGTTATAGTTTATAATAGTATACGATTAGGGCAGATTAGGGTTAACTGTGTAATTAATTGTTGCGGGATGTGTTTTAGTTTTTGTGGTGACTACGAGGTAAGCAAACTTTGAACATGTCATGCATTTATAAGATAATTGGAATGCTCAATATCGCTATGTACAGAAATCGTTTAATAATATAATTGTAGGAATTTTATGCATCATATATGTACTGCATCTACCAGATAAATTGCTAGTTGATTTACTTAAGAGATTTATCTCGGTAGATAAGCGTCATAACCTCAAGTAGAGATTAGAATACGTTGTGTTGTTTTATTGTTTGTACGTAGAATGTTTTCAAATATTATGAAATAAAGTAAAAATAAGTATCGTAAGTATTAGAATGTAGCTAGGTACGACTCCAATTATTGTAAATGCTCCAAATCTATTAGTAGGTGTTGATAATGTTGTACGATGTTTTATTCATGGTATGATCTAATACAATTGGCATTGTTTTAGAGGCCACAAGGAAACGCATGAGAGCGCCACTACCGAAGATATGAAAAAAACCATAGGGTTGTACCTGGCACCAACCAAGGCTAGACTTAAAAATGAGTATTTTTCATTTTTATTGGCTTATTCAAATAAAATGATAATAAATACGTTTGTTTTTTTATTTAGAACATTCCAATTAAAAAATAGTGATTAATTTGAGAAACCTTCAGTATGCCTTAAAAGATGCCAGAATTATTGATTATTAACTTGTATGGTGAGTGTGAAAAAACAAGTTCTTGCCCTTTAGACAACTCTATGTATGTTTCAACTTTTCGTTATCGACGTTATACGTTCTAAATAACCAAGAACAATTTTAGTGCATTTTGACAAATTAAATAGATTGCATAAAAAATCTCAATTTTTATATAAATATTTTACAAATATTTGAGAAAAAATATAGCGCTTACATTAATTTTAAAATATGGAATAAAATTTTAATTGAATATTTTTATCTATATTTAGAAAAAAATATGAAAAATATATTAAAAACCTCTCACGAAAAATATTTATAAAATATATTTTTAAAAATATCTATGTAATATTTCTGGCTGTTAAGGTATAGTATGTATCATCACTTTTGCAACGTATTTATGGTAAAACTAATAACACAATAGTTAGTAGTTCTTGCATATCATATTTACTAGTAAACTAAATGCGATAATATTGAGGCAAGTACACATCTCGCAGGAAAAATCGGGACACAGCAATTGAGAATTTAAATTTTTATTGGGGGTAAATTAAGTTTTCAGGGAACGTATTTACAATTCAACTGTATGAACTGATGTTAAGGTTTTAAATCAGGAACATAAAGGTAGATAGAAAAAAGTTTTATACATAGAATAATAAAATACATTGTAGTTTTGATGACGGCGCGGCGTGTTCTTCAGATGATAAGAAAATACATGCAATAAAATAAACTAGAAAATATTCTCGCAAAAAAAAATGTAGCAATACGAAGGACTATTGAGTCGAGGGCTTTATTTAAAAATAGTTTATTTTATGTTTATTAGAGCATATGGTGGAATATTATTTGGAGAAAATATTTCTAATCCTTTAAAAATCTAAAAGGATTATAATATACCACAGATTATTATTGGTAATACCTGCACGGAATATACAATTCTAAACAGATGCTACCAGAAAAGTAAAAGAATTATTTTAGATGTTAAAATTAAAATTAGTGATTGCTATACCCATTCCTACTTATTAATAATTGTCTTGTGGAGTTCAATAAATTAAATAAATAATCTTAAAACTGTTCCTGGTAACTTTTTAATAGATAGAAGAAAACATCATAGTAATACAGTATTTAAGAATACTAAACAACAATAGTAATTAATACATCAGTCATAGTGTAGTGTGTAGTCAATAAATCTGTGAAAATCACATTATCCCAAAATTCAGGATGCTGATTGACATATTGTCTATGGCTAAAGTACACTGCTGGAAATAATTGACGAGCACAGCCATAATCTGAACGCGTGAAGATACATCCATGAAATTTGCGGAGCATCGAGGTTTCCTATAGACGACTTGTTCTTTGCTCGCATTTCTCACAACGACCGCTCGAGACGGCACGCGATCTCACGAAAGGACACACCCGCCATGTGCATTCCCACAACTATTCCTCGCTCAAACTCGCTTAAGTAGCGCGATCGATCCGTCATTATGCAGCGAATACAACTACGTACTGGACCTTCACACCACACGTAAAAAATGCGACGATAGAACAAGTCAAAACTCGCCGCATAAACTCGTATATAGGAAACCCTGATGCTCCGCAAATTTTATGGATATATCTTCACGCGTTCAGATTATACAGGGTGTTCTCGTCAATTATTTCCAGCAGTGTAATACTGGCGAGCATAAATCGAAGTAATTAATATCAAAACAGCACTAACAAGTAACACAATTTTAAAATTCCATCACCATACGTTTTCTTTAAAACAGAATTATCTCTACATAACATCAAACAAGTTAAATACATATATTTCTAAACGAAGCCTTTTTATTGTTACGAATTTTTGTTTGCATGAGTATTTCCATATTCCTTATTTCCAAAGGACACACTGCCACCGAAACTCCAATGTGTTTATTCTATGTACAAACCTTTTTCTCTCTATACATTTGTATTTCTGTTTAAATATTTTAATCTTCACCTTTGATCGCAATAATACACCTAAATAAGTGATTTATGGCTTTGGTAAGTGAATATGTTCTCCTAAAGTTGCATTTACACACCAAGAAATTTTCAAATTCTTGATTGCTGGGGCCTGTTGCATAAAAGTACAATTACAATTTACAGGTGGTATTTTTTTACAATCTGTCAAAATTTGACTTACAGGCGTTGCAAAAATAATATACATAAGTCGAATTTTGACAGAATGTAAAAAAATATCAATACAATATGTAAATTGTAATTGTACTTTTATGCAACAGGCCCCTGGTGTCTCGATTTTTCCTGCGAGAAGTGTACAGCAGAAAAGCAACTATTTGCGCGATACTCAATCCTGCCTAAATGATCATAAATATTTAGGTATAGAAGAAAGGGGAAAATTAATACAAAGAGCTATATATATAGACGATTTTAAATTTAAATTACATGTTAACGAAGCAAAAGAAAAAAAATGGTTGCCTTTAATTACCATACATATGTATGACATACATAAAGCTATAAGGAGTATAATGCATCAAGATTTCAAGTATAGTAAGCAAGTGTTTCCACACTTTAGTACTCGTGGAATCTGGCCGACTGCCTTAATTCAAACCCCGTTATAATTCCAGCTATAATACACGACGCTAGGATGCGTATCAACGCCTCTAGATTTGAGAAATTATCGGGTTAAAATTCGTTATTAAAATAAACATAAATTCCAACCAGCAACGACACATTACGGCCCATTAAAATATTTAGGAGCTCTTTTAAAATGCATAAATCTCACATACCTAGCAAACTTGGCCGCATATAATTCGAAACAGATTTTCAACAATCGCCGAGAACAACTCAACCTTAACTGAACCTAATTTAGGATATTAAAGATCTTATACAGTTAAAAACATAAAATACTGCGTAGAATTAAATCCATATATACCTGGGTATAGGAAAGTAATTTGAAATTGTTAGTTTTAAAGACAGTAAAAATAATAAGAAGGACGCAATTTTGCAATCAATTTTTTCGTGTAATGATCCTCTTTACAACTTTTTTTTTAATTTAATATCAATTAATTTTTTATTTGTACTTTAGTTTGAGTTGATAGGAAAACATCTTTCGCATAGGATATCATGCGTTATTTCTACATTATAATTAATAATTAATGCAATAAATTAATGTATTAATTACAATAAAAAGTTATTACTAAAATTTATCGAAATCAACAAAATATTAAATTACACGGTAAAGCGAGGAACATTAAAAGATTTCTTTAACAAATATATCAATCAATCTAGCTCAGTTAATTTTACTCATTTAGAAAAGTTTGTCAAGGGTGTGATAATTAGAATAAAAAAAAATGCTTAGACCATAGGTAACATGATTTTCACATCAAAATTGTTTAAGTTTTCGTATTATTGAAATATATATCAACCTTCACAAAACAAGCAAACCAGTTAATTATTTGAAGTTAACATACTATATTACTACAATTACAATAAGTAAGGCAGGCAGAAGTAGCAAATACATTTTACTATAACAACAAAAGCAATGTGCTAAGTTAACAAAAGCTGTCATCGTATTTGCAGTATTTTTTTTATGAACTACTTTAATTAATCTTTCAAAATCTGGCGTAATAGGAACAGCTTTTGTGTGTTTGCAAAGATGTATATATTATCCATATAGTAGGATAATACATACAGTGACCGGCAGAATTACCTCTGCAAGTCTTGAAACTAAAATAACATTCATCAAATCTGCCAAAAATTTAATTGTATACGAGAGAAGGTCAAAAATATGAAACTATGCTAAGAGTAAAGTATCTCAGTTTTTGGGTTTAGAAGATTCTTTCATTAATAAATGTTATTTCAAATTCAACGCTATATCCAAATATTAAGTTTCGCTTAATTTTAGCAAAAAAAAAAATGAGGTTTAATGATTTTTTGGGAATTACCCTGTATACAAAATAAATCGAGATCATACAGCTGTCATATCCTATTCTGAGTAGACTTTCTGAGAAAAAATCATGCATACTATGTCAGAATTAGTTAATTTAAACATTTTTTATAGCCTTGAAATGAAAACTTCAAAATGGGAATTATTTTTGCTGCACAATGTTTTCAAATGAAAGAAATCCATTGGGGATAGGCCTGGCGATGTTGGAGGTCAGGAATTTTTTTCAATAACTTCGAAGAGAAAAAGGAGGAAGCATTTGGTAATTTTGGGGCAAAAAACATTGGAAATTTGGCTAATATTGTAATTATTTTGTTTTATTTCACAACAAAATAAGTTGTGCAGCAAAAATAATTCGCATTTTCGCAAGTTTTCCTTTTCAAGGCTATAATTCTTTTTTTTTAAATTAACCAATTTTGACATAGTATGCATTATTTTCTCTCAAATAGTATAGGATATGACAGTTGTATGATCTCGATTAATTTTGTATACAGGTAATTCCGAAAAAAATGATTAAATCTCTTTTTTTGCTAAAATTAAGCGAAACTTTTCGATATAGCGTTGAATTTGAAACAACATTTATTAATAAAAGAATCTTCTAAACTCTAAAACTGAGGTATTGCACTCTTAGCGTAGTTTTATATTTTCGACCTTCCCTCGTATATAATTAAATTTTCGGCAGATTTGATGAGTGTTATTTTAATTTCAATACATGCAAAGGTAATTTGTAACAAAAGAGACTTACTAAATTCAAAGACAAAAAAATTTCCCATATGCTGCGCACTTTCTGCCGGTCATTGTATATCTTTACAAATATCATGTTCTTTTTTTGAGAAAAAAGAAGTGAATTTTAGTTTAGAATTTAAACTTTATTAGGGAAATTTTGTCAGTTGTTTTTACCTTTAATACACCTAGCTTTTCATTATACATTCTAACCTCTCTAATTCGAACGTCAAAGGAAAAGTTGAATTATAGAGCTATATGAATTTCGATTTAAAAAGGTTTCGATTTGTAGAGGCTGAAGAAAAAATATTCGAATTGCAGAGGTAAAATATGTATTTAACCTAAACTAATTATGTATCTTCAATATTGCTTTATTCTCGAGAAAGATTTGCCGTAAATGTAAAGCGTGCTTTGTTGTGACTGAAGGTTCTTCACCTTCCTTCTTCTTCTCTTCCTCACTTTCGTCTTCAGCTTCAGCGAAACTGATGTCACTATCTCTTCTTCTGTCAAAGTACCGGTAACCGAGACATCTGAGGGAACTCTGTTTATTTTCTTATTTACTTAAGCGGATGCAATGGTTCGTACATTCGTTATTTCCCGAAAGTTTTTTTTTACCGGTAGTCTAATTTTTGCCAATTTTTTTTAAAGAAAACGATAAATCGCATATACAATAAATTATACCTATGAAAATAAAGTTGGTTATTATTTTAAATACATACGCTTTAAATGATATTTTTTTCTTTGCAGCTTCACGCAGTTCTGTGAAAGTAGTGACCAGAATTTTTTTATATAATTTAATTAGGAATTGTCCGAATAAAGAATTTAGAATATCTAGAAAGTGAAATGTTGAATTTTATGAAATTTACCGAAGAAGATAAATATCAATTTAGGCATAAAATGTCAGATATTAGATCACAGTTTAAGAATAAATGGAAAACTGCACATGAAAAAGAAGAGTCATATTTTAAAAATAATAGCACTTGGCTTAATGGTACTATTTCTATTCCTATATCTGCTTCAAGAAATTCCAAAACCGCAGGACGCCCTACTAAATCGTTTGAGGAATCATGCTTACGAACGAAAAGAAGGAAAACACAAGAACTTAGGAAAGAAGTGATAGCTGATGAATTGCTCTATACTACACAAATGAACCTTAACACTCACAGAAAATTAGATGCATCAAAAGTTTTGAGAGACATTAGCAATTCTCCAGATCAAGCTGAAAAATATCGAAAGGCATTAACAACAAATGATAAAAATGTAACGGGGCAAATAACTCCATAGCAAAGATTGTCAATTTTAGTAAAAGCTGGATTGTCAAGGAGGCAATATGAAATATTACAGTGAGCCGCTAAATCCAGCTATCCGTGTTATTCGATTATACAAAAAGCAAAGAAGGATTGCTGTCCCAACGTTAATGCGTATCTCATAATACAAACTTGTGCTGAAGTGCAACTCCAAGATATACTAAACCACACGACTTGTTCTGTATTTGCATGATGTACTGCAAGGCTTAACTTTGGAGGAAATAAGAAATATGCAATTAATATCTAAGTAGGGTTGTTGTAGATTTTGTGGGGAACAGGATGAAACACCCATCCACCTCCTCTCAAACTGCGTAGCACTGTGCAACTCGAGGGCATTGCACCTGGGAGCATGTGAAATCGAAGAGAGAGACTTACCTAGACTGGGGCCCTCTGACATCCTACACTTTCTGAAAGGAATAGGATTGGAAGGCCAGCTGTAAAGCAGCAAGAATAGGGGACACAACAGATCTTTTAGGTCGCAGTGTAACATCACCCTTCTATCTATCTACAATCTACAATCTACAAGTAGGGTTGTGATGGCTCACAACAAGCAATATATAAACAAAAATATGATAACTATGCAGATAGTGATGATAATATCTTTCCTTCGTCCCTTTAAGATTAATTATTAAAGGAAATAATGATAAGATCGTATGACAAAACCCTACGGAAGGTTTTATGGAAAACTGCAGTTAATGAAAATATAGTAATTGAGCACAGTGTTGAGAGCAGTGTTAACAATGATTGATGGTAAGGTATGTAATGCGGCAATCAATACCAAATCAACAATAAGATGTTATATTTGCGGCAAATCGTCAAAGGATTTCAATACCTTGGAGCAAGATGATAGTGATGTGAACGCGGAAGCAGTAGATTTGGGTCTCCCAATTCTTCACACACGAATCCGATTTTTTGAAGGTCTTTTCCATTTAGCCTATAACCTTCCTGTTAAAAAATGGCAAGTGCTTGGGAGAGGAAGACAAAGAAATCGTTACCCAAATAAACAAAAAAAAAAAGAAAAAGGAAATCTATTTCAAAAGAAGCGTTGAAGATGTTATATGCACTGCAACTTGGTTCAAATCCTGAATACGTGTTACCAAGTGAAAATGTTTCCTCATCCGAAATATCCGATGAAGACCAATAAATAATAAAATCATTTTTTAATTGTTTATCTATAACAAGTAGTCAATAAAAAAAAATTGCATTAAACTGTATATATTATCGATAAGAAACGCGTTAATATTTAGATAAATTCGCAGTAGTGCCTAAAGACAAAAGTGCCTTATCTCACGCCGCTGCAATTTCCGTGGCACGGATGTATTATGGGTGATTTGATCCACACAAAAGGGACCGATACCCGATAAGATCCAGAACCAAAGGTATGTGTTAGGTATGCTGATACATGTTGATGCTGATACATGTTTGTAATTAAGGAGTAACTATAGTAAACAAGTTGTTGTTATTATAAATATTAATTAATAAAATAAACTCCAGCAAAATTATTATTGGGACATAACATTAGGACTAGGCTAGATTTATTATTACCGGATTCAGATACAAATAACCAAAATAAAAGTGTAGTACTTAAAAATGTTAAAGAAAAACAACAAAAACAGGTTAAGAATTATAAGAGTAGTAGAATGCGGATTTTCGCTGTCGATGATAAAGTTAGTGTTCATGATTATAGATTTACGAAACCATCATGGATTCAAGGTATTGTTAAACAAAGACTGGGACAGCGAACATACTTAGGCTATGTGCCAGAAATAGACAGAATGTGGAGAAGACATTTAAATCAAATGTTGGATTTTAGTCAGTTTTCATTACCTACACATTCAGGAAATGATAGTTATGGTGAAATGAATGAAAATATAGATGAAAAACCATGTTAGACATCTGATTCAAATGTCTCAAGTGAAAGTAATAGTGTAAGGAAATCTCTTAGGAATAAACAAAAACCTATGCGATATGGAATGAGCCAATAATTATCTACAATTTAAGGAGGGGAGTGTTAGGTATGCTGATACATGTTTGTAATTAAGGAGTAACTATAGTAAACAAGTTGTTGTTATTATAAATATTAATTAATAAAATACAAGTTGTGTAGTGTAGACTATTCTTATGTACCAGTGCACATCATAGTCAATGGATATTACAATCAGGTTAAGTTTATAGGACATAAAAGGCAAGGATTTAGTCACTGCTATGCTAGGGCTATTCATAAAATTTTGTGCGAAAATGATTTCAATTTATTTTACACCTTATATCAGATATATCGTTAGTTACACCTAACCCGAGATACTATATTTCAATCATTTTTAATTATCTAGGGCCTATCTAAAGGCCGTTTTACACCTAGCTATTTATTGCGCAATTTATTTAAATTGGCCAATAAATTACGTAATAAATAGCTAGGTGTAAAACGGACTTAATACTCACAATAATAAAATCGTACATTAAATATTGTTTCAGATACACGCATATACATAACTATTCCAAGATCTATCTCAACAAAACATAAATTTAAACTGTACAACACTAAATATAATTGAATCGTGCCCCTTCTACTCGCCACAACGGGGAGCAGGCAGCTTACGAACGCCTCCTACAAAGTGCCACCATTGGCCGACGACTTAAGACACACGTTTCAGCAATTCAACGCTGTAAAGAAGCGTCTTAAAGCCCAAGTTCCCCTACGACATTAATGAGACGACTTAACGCTCTTGAAAAAGAGCTATGGCCGCGTCAGCAGCCAGCAATTACTTTATAACAGCGGCTAGTAAATTGTTTCAACTTCCCTAGTAAAGTTGTTTTCAACGAGAAGTCAAAACTATACAATGACGGATAATCGTGATAAATATTGTGATTCGTTGAAAAAGACTGACGTCACAGTTCCGAGATCGAAGAGTTTTAGTATAGAATCGATTTTGTCCGATGATAATGATATTAGGAAGAATGAACGCAGATTATGCAGCGGTTGTCCTGAGGTAAAGCAAGGAGAAACATGCTTTGGAAAATCGTCTGATGACAACAGGATGATTACAAGTGATTGTAAGGACGATTACTTGGAACAGAGTAAATTTCTACAGAGTGACAATTGTGCCGGTGGTGATGATAGAGATACGCGTTTTGGTAGTGGAATAGATTGTATCAGCAATGCGGAAAATTTTCGCGCATCATCTGCTGAAGAATTATTTCAAAGAAGGTTCTCTTCAGAAGGTAAACCAGTTTTGTGTGTTAGAGTTAATTAAAAGCATGAGCATGCAGTATGAGAAACAATTCTTTCTGTTACTTGTGTCAGTACTAATATGAGAAATAACTAAATTTGTGATTAAAGGATATATTATAGGAAGAAATTAATTATTTACTTTTCTAACATTTCAAACAATATCTGTGAACCTATTCTAGTTTAATTCCATTTTAAATCCTTTTGGTTCTCTTCAAACGGTTGCTTTCTTTTTGCTAATTCTTTTCAAATGCCGATGCCGTATTCGTTATAATCACCTTGCCTTTACAATGATTTTTGTTTTTTTAAATGTGTCGTTAGCTACCCTTTTCGTTTACTTTTATTATGTTAATATTTTACATTAAAAGTATTTGATAATGAATCTTTGTCGACAGTTTTTATTAAGTTCTTATCAGACACAACAAGAGAAATTTAATACACATAGGAATGTCAATAAAGTGACATACATATACCACCACACTGAGAAAAATATTTAATAATCATAAATAAAAATGTAATTATCGTAAGTAAAAAGTTCAGCTGAATAGGGGACAAAAGCACAAATTACTTAGCACTAGTAAAAAAGAGATCCTAAACACTGATACTAACAAGAAGCAATCTAAGTTACTTACGGTCTGTTTCATACCGGTAACTTATGAAGTTGCCGTTGATAATAGAACTGAAGTGGTTAAGCCAAAGAATATATGTATGTAAAAGATTTGAACTATTCTATAATGGCTATCACACCTTCATAATTGATACAAGCTATTTGGATTACTTGTAATAAGGAAACAGTATCATTAATGCACGTTCACTAAATACCTGATATATAGAAGGTAATGGTTTGCTACAAACATGCAATATACTTACTTGAAACTTGTTGTTCAATGATGGTTAGAATACGAAACTAGGAGGTTTAGTAAATATTTATTAAATAGTTTACTGTGTACTCTGTGTGAACAACTGATAACAAAAAAAAGCTCCACAAATCTTCGATTATTTATGCAACCGCAATTATAAGTACTGCGTACCGAACAATCTGTAATTCAAAATTGTTTGCAAATAATTTTTAATTACTATTTCAGTGTGCTGTAGCTTCGATTGCATTAATAATCGAAGATTTGTGGAGCTTAAATTCGCATTTAATTTGCTAAAGATGGTACATAATACTTAAGAAAAAAAAGCAGTATTATTAGTAATAGTTTTATTGTGTATATAGGACAAACACAATGACTACCTGATATGAATATAATGTAATGTTTAAGCTACATAATAACAATAAAGAACAAGTAAATAACCGAATAACCTGAACAGACGCTTCAAAACAAACTTCAGAAGGATAACAATTACCCCAACTGATTGAATAGAACCCTTATACAACTTGCCGATACTCTTAAATGTTTAATACATTCTAATATATTGTCTATGATTATGAATGGTGCATATCAAAAGATGATCTACGTATGTTACCTCTGTAAAATTCATTTAAGTAGTGGAGTTGAAGCCCCAGATGAAAGCAATTCTTCTATTTCTAACTTCTAACACAGGTATTATCGAGTATTAATAAGCAAACACCTTTATTAAGCACGGAAGATTTATCCGTCTATCGCGTACACGTGATTCAACCCTAGTTATGACGGTTATGGGCAAAACACGGTAGAACTACCACGGTTCCCCGGAAACACACGAATTGCGACGAAACTCAAATAATCATAATTGTGACAAGTTGCTACTTATTTATGAAAATATCTGAGTTCAATAGCAATTAGTATTATTGTTCTTGTACTAAGTATATGATGTAGTTAGATACAGTACCAATAGTCACAAGTAATACGTTACTTACCACATATCAACAGTTTGATGACAATTATTACACAAGAATTTGTCAGATACGCTGTATAATAAGAGCACTATTTACAGTTAGAACTTGTATTCAGGAAATTGCGTTTAGTTGCAGGTATTAATTGAAGAGAATAGTTGCAAGTAAAACTTTGTCTGTTGTAAGTGATGTTTTGTCAAGTAAACACTTTGCTTAACCTATTTTTCCCAGTGCATATTACTTTTACATAAATTATAGGCAAATGGGGTGCAATAATTATCGATAAACCTTACGGTGAGTGCAATTTGGCAAATCATCAAGAGCGGGTTGCTTGTAATTGCCTGAAATCTGATTTTGTAACTATTGATCTAGGTGTCCCTAAAGGTTCTATTTTGGGCCCCACACTCTTTTTGATTTACATAAACAACCTTTACAAATATGTAAACATTAGCGTTAGTTCTCAAAAGGCATTAATTTAATTATTATTTCAAAGGCTTCTAACGATGCTTATTTTGTTTGTGCATTTTTTTTAACAATGTAGCGTATAAATGAAACTTCAAAAAAATATTTTGCAAAACGTTTCGACATTTTATTAATGTATTTGTCATATCATCCTAAAATTTCTTTGCGAAACATTCATAGCTGCCATGTTAATATTGATAATTGAGAAAGATAAAATGTCATATAAAAAATACAGTAAATTAATGGACAAATAAGAAACAAAATTGAAAATAGTAATTTAATACAAAAGGATCAATCCTATTACTATTTATCATGTGGGTGAAAGCATTTCTCCATCTGATGAAGCCTGCACTATGCAGCGAAGAGAGAGAGAGAAGACTAAATTTTGAACACATAAAAAAGGATTTGTGATCCCTTGTGTCTTTTTTCCTATGAGTGAGTACGGATTAAACAGTCAAGTCTGCCAGAACTTACCGACTCTGGCTGCGTCCAACCGATCGACCCCAAAGTGCGTCAGCCTCTCTCCGTCTACTGCCGGGCAGTTGACAAACAATTAAGCAGGAGTTTCCTCAGCCCTCCCGCATTTTCTGCACAGGGGAGAGTTTACTAGTCCCGTGCCATGGGTATGTTTATTTAGTACGCAGTGCCCAGTGAAGATTCCTGTGAGTAACTTCAATCTGCCCCTGCTCATGAAGACTGCCTTACGGAGTCTTTCCTCATTCAGATGAAGCCCTAGAGATTTACAGTGTCTTGTGCCGGCGAGTCCATTACAAAAGGAGCAGTGCCTAGCAGCAAGCTGAGGTCTGACAAACGTTTTGATGTTGCTCTAAGAGCTACCACACGTCGATTCTGGACGTAAGAAGGGCACCTCGCTGGCGCTCCTTTGCAAACGTGTCAGTTATTTCATTGCCTCTGATCCTAGAGTGATCTAGCACCCATCTCAATGTGACATTTAGATGTTCCGCCTGCTGTTTAAGTTTTCTGTGGCATCCCAGCACCAGCTCATAGTCAAATCTGACAGCCTGCAAAGTCTTGAGGATTATTTAGATGACATAAATATTCAAGGGGTTTTTCCTTTTCTTATAAAATTTATTCATTTTAGACTTAAGCGTAAACACAACAAAAGGCCGTTATCATTTTTAATCGAAATGAAAATGAATTATCTCTAAAAACCCATGCACTAAGGGGGGAGATTTGCCATTAGAATGTTGTAAATTCTAGGTATTGCTGGGGAGTTGGTCGCAGTGACTACTCTATGTGTGCCGTTAAAGAAATAAAGTCACTATTATTATTATTATTATTATTATTATTATTATTATTATTATTATTATTATTATTATTATATTATTATTATTAAATCGTCGTTTCAATAGCGATGACTCCTATCAGATGTTGTTCTAGTAGATATATCAGATTAGTATGTTTCGATCATAGTTTCCAGTCTATTTTGTGCGAAATATTATCTGTTACTGGAATGAAATAGGGGATGCGCCATCTATGCGATAATTTCTCTACTACACATAAGTATATATGCTCATCTGCTGTACTATATGGGGAGAAAACTGCTATACGAAAATAAAATGCGATATTTATTTTGACTTCCATGTAAATATTTAGTTAAATTAATAAATACCGCGCTAGCTTCAAATAAATCTACTAACAAAATTATTTGTTGGATTGAATACAATTTTTAATATTCCTAAATCAAGCAATAATTTAATACCTGTATGCAATGCATGAAAAATGGTTGAAAACAACAAGATCGTTTTTCCCGTGTATAACAGTTTTAAAACCTTCAAAAACTATATATGTACTGCTGTAAAGTTCCTTGGCTTATAAGTAAATCAGCATTAACTGAAAAGATTGCAATTATCTGAAATTCCTTTAACCTTGCGCGAAAAATATTCACTTTTGTTCATTACTGTTTGTGTATCTGAGGCTTAAACGCAGCACGTGGGAAGATGAATAAAACTAAAATACTTCCGTGTAAAGGACTCAGCTTGAATACAGGTGCTTGCATTTTCCGTTAAAAGGCAAAAGTTTTAAATCAATGTATACATGCGTGTCCATGCAAATAAACCAAAACATCCGGCTTTTTTTATTTAAAATACTGTTTATAATTCAATAATACTTGAAAGAAACTAAAATATGTTGTTAAATATGTACATATAACATACATAATAATAACAATATAACATGTAATGTGTATTGTCTTACTTAAACAGAAGTTATACAGACGTTATAAAATATTAATCGAAACTAAGGTGCATTACATTTAATTACGGTTAGTTTTCGTCGAATAGCATGTACTTAAGAAGAAAATAGTCTTCCGGCAAGACAGCACGCTACTTTCAATTAAAATAAATACTTTTCTGAGAAAAGGTATCCTTTTCGTTGAACATGATAAAAACCAAAAGTTATAACACTTTTCATTTAATGCAACCTCTTTTCTCAGTGTATAACCTATAATCAGCCACTTCTAAAAATGTAAAAAAATACAGGCTGTTCCGTTTAAAAAGAAATATTAAATGATTTTGCCGACAGGTTTTAGAACACTCCGTATGATTAATTACCAGGATAATTTCCAGGTGTCTTCTTTAATTTCTAGTTTCATTAATCGTAAATGTTGAAGTAAAATATCTCACTTCCATTGCAAATAAGCAATCGAAGGAAGGATTTGATCTACAGGATCCTGTCTCTATATGTATTAATATTTTCGTCTTTTATAATGTCTTTCTTTCCGTGTAACATACAAGGATCACCATTATTCACTTAATTTTAACACAAACAGAATATAGATCGAAAAAAAAATACTCGAAAGAACATCTGCTGTAATCACGACAGTACATTTACAACCTTAAAGATGCCTTATGTAATAAATTCGCAAAACAAATTATATCCCCGAAATAATAGTTCAACCACACGTGCAAGAACGCGAAAATACCTACTGCTGTTACCCAAACTAGCGCGTCTGAGCTCGCCACACGAAATTAGCAGACTTCAAAAGATCCACTCCGCGAGAATCTTTTGATACGAGATACTCCCATAAACATGCCAGATTGGTAAAAATGTTGAGCTGTCTTCCATTAGTTACATTTATAACCGGATTTTTGTGGAGCTGGCGATCGGTTGGTTTTTATTTTTCCTGCAGGGAATGAGATCGTTAAGTGTTTATTATAGAAAGGCGTAAACATCTAATAAATATCACCTTGATATTAATATGTATTAATATCTTGCAGGATGTTTTCGATAATTCTTAGACATATTGGATGATTAGTGTCAGCTTCCGGACAGGAATATCGTTGGATTGAGTTACTTATTTGAACGTCTAATGGCAATAAATTCAAGAAATTGTGAGGCTTGTGTTTATATTTCGGGGTTTGGAGATATTTTTGTACAATAAAAAAAGAAAATGTTTTTGTGGTTAAAGAATATTATGGTATCTTAATCTAGGTACACTGAGAAGAAAATATTCTTTCCTCCAAAAGAAATAGGTAGCTCTAAAACATTTTTTTTTCACATAAAGGAACTTTATTTGAATTAAATATAATAACTTACGACTGATAGTACTGTTTTTTTGAACTTTTCTTTAAAAACATTTTTTTTATGCACATAAATTAAAAAATACTATGTTAAATAGAAATTCAACACTAGGTAGTCCTTTCCATTTGTTTTATTTAATTTAAAGATCTTGTAAGACTATATGCACACTGCCCGACAAAATTAATATCATGGCTTATAGCACAGTGACTGTCGAAACTGCTCATTATTTGAACAGGCGCGCGTTCGGACGCCATCAGCTTGTGCAGGTAGGAAGTCCATTCGGGTACCTACGTGTAAAACACTTGGCAATTAAAAAAAATCAAATACGAAGAAACGAAAATTCGCTGTGGGTGAGGACATTAATTTTGTCGGACAGTGCACATATATAAATTTGTACTGATATACAGTAAATCCTCTTTGTATGGTCACGTTTCATTAGCAGTTACCTCTAATAACGGCTACTTTTAAAAAATTCTAACAGTAGATCACACATATCAATGGTGTTTTCAATAGGGGCATCCCTCAAAAGCGGTCGGAACTGTTAAAAGGAAATTTCGAAAGTAGTACCTATCAATATGCATAGTCTATATTAAAATTAATGTTTAATAAGTAAATAATTTAAAATACTTGCAAGTCAGTTCTAAATACTCGTAATTGTTTTATTACGATATTAAGGATAGTACAGTTATTACGTTTCACAGATGAATCGAAAAAAAAAAAACTTTATCATCCATTTATGTAAAAATTGCTATACCATTCAATTTAAAAAAAATCAATTATCCATGATTTTAGAGTTGGAAAATTACAGAGTCCTATTTAATAATTCTGTAATGCAAACGCAACAATTTTAAAATAAAAGACGTGTGCTGTTTCATAATTAAGCGAAAACTGAAAACCGCATCTTTCTAACTTTCGTATTTACGGAGATATTTGCAAACACTGCAGACATTGCAAATGTAATTTTTTTCGAAAAAACGTCATGTAATTCGGAAACGGTACAACTTAGCCCCAATGTATGACTAACGTATTGTTATTTAAATTTAACAAGGAATACAAAAATACAGTAATATACAGGGTGTTCCATTTAAAATAATAAAGTATCTACTTCCGGTACAACCGGAAGTCCGCCATTACTGAAACTAATTTCAAAATGTGTAGAATATGATTCGAGCCAACATTTATTTGAAACATTTTTCCAAAAAAGTAATAATAAAATCGGCTATAGACCGTTGCATCTTAGGCTGGACACCCGGTATGTATATCAGGTAGAATATTTCAATCTGTCGCTACGAGCACGAAGTGACATGTAAATATGCATATTGTATCTATGAGGGGATAAAATGTGAACTCTACCCCCATTGAAAATCCCAAGATTTTGTGCCAGAATCGGCATAGCCTATTTGATAGGCTTTTAGATGGCATTAGTGCCATCAGTGTATACTTCAAAAACAAGACGTGATAGAAACAAAAAACATCCACTGCTTACATATTGTAACTAATTGAAAACCATAATAGTAATCAGTTTTTCAGGTACGAAAATCGTGTCACGCAGTGTTATTTAGAGTATATCGCAACCATTAAACGCTATTTAGGAAAAAATTCATTTAAACATCTTTTTTTAAAATAAAACACTCTGTACACTGAGAGAAAAAATGGTCTAGTTAACCGTTTCTGAGTTCACGTAAATACGAGAATACTCTCTAATTTTTAAATTAATCGAGAAATGGGTATACTCGTTAGTTGTTTTTTTATAAACTAGGCTTTCACTTTTTTGATACATTTGTTTTTTTATAGTTTTGCTCTAATCTTGTTCTATATATTTTTCCTTTAGTTATCCTATAACTTTCAGTCTACTGAACCAATAAATTATTGTATTTTATTATAAGGAATAATTATGTTTGTTAAATCACTTCAAAAAATTATCTTAGCACTTAAACAAATAATAAAAGATAAATATTTCTTTGACGACAAAGAATTTTTTCTCAATGTACTCATAACATAACTTTTAATAAATAAACTAAAGTACATAAAGTGAGTATAGAGAGCACGGCATAATTACATAAAATCTCATAATACCTTTAATATAGAGACATGAATTATTATTTTTATCAAGAATGTTAAAGATAGTGCCGTTTCCTTTTTTCCAATTCTTTTAGTTTCACATCTAGATACGTCTAGGATCTATTTTCGTACAAACAAAAACACACATACGAAATAGATGCATCCAAGCCCAAAAGATAAAACTAAAATTGAATTTGTAAAATGTTTTAATTCGAAATCGCGTGAAAGATCAAAAGCGGGACCAGAAAGAGATACCACTTCATAGGCGATACATTAATAAAACGGTGTCAGGTCCGCCGTCGAAATATCCCGGTGACAACTTTAGTGTGGTATCACGATTTGGATGGGACGCTAGAAACTGGGAGTTTATTACAGGTGTTGTGAAATAAACAAGCGGCATTTAACGATTACGAAATTAGAACTGTTAAGTCGAACGCGTAAATATGTCAAGACTGGGCGATATGATCTTAATAATATTTTTGTGTAGCTGAATTGTCAGATTAATTTTATGATTTTGAAGGGGATATATGTATTAAGTATTTCTAAATTATACGCCGACTCTGAGATAAAAAAAGTCCTGAGCGACTTTAAAAAGGATGTTTGAGTAATTGTCTATGACACTTCGTTAAAAGTGTTTTTTTTTGGTAACGCTATTTAACCAGATATTGAGATATTATTGAAAAACACATTATTATTAGCAATCCCAGTGCACATTCCGTAATGATCTGATGATAATTTGTGTGCACTGCAAGAAGTTGTGTTGAATTTTTACGCCATCCTACGTATAATAATAATAATAATATAACTTTATTGCCCCAACAGGTCACAACCTAATACAGGACAAAAAATAAACAATGGTAATTTAAATGATAAATGAACAAGTATGATTGAGGTAACATGTGAAGTTATATATACATATTGCATGTAAAGATGAAATAAAAAAAAAGTAATAACAAAAAATAATATGAAATGAAGACTGAATACAATACAAAACAGAAGAATATGAAGATAACAAAAAATTAAGATTTATTTCCAATGGAGCATAAAATAGAAATTGGTATTCTTCGCAAACAGTTGGTCCTAGCAGTCGGTATACGGTAACAGCACTGATTTCTAGAGGGCATACGAAGAACAAGGAAGGGTATGCGTTGTAGGAGGAAAGGACAATCCGTGGTGTTGTTTAACAGTTTCTTTAAAAATTTTAGGCACAATGAATCACATCTCAAAGTTAATGACGACATAAAGAGGTCAGTAGAGGGGGAACCTCTTGGAGGATAAACACCATCCAGTTTGCAGGATAAAAACTTTAAGAATTTCCGATGGATACGATCGAGTTTTAGATATTCACTAGCATAGATAGGATACCATTTTAACGCCGCGTGTTCAAGTTTGGAAAGAACAAAGGAGTTATATAAAGTTTTGATCGTGTGTATATCCCGGAAATTCTTAGAGATACGCATTATAAAACCCAAAGATTTTGAAGATTCGGAACAAATCTTAGCGATATGATGTTTAAAAGAGAACGTGGTATCGAACAAAACACCCAAATCTGCAATAACTAATTTTCTTTGAAGACAGATGTCACCGATATGATATGAAAAAGTTAAAGATGATGCTATACGAGTGAAAGACGGTATGTAACATTTGTTAATATTAACATGTAGCTTATACCGATGACACCAAGCTACCAGCTTGTCAAGGTTAGATTGTAAGATAAGCAAGTCATTTCCTGTGCTAATTTGATGATAAAGTTTAACGTCATCAGCATAGGCAAGAACAGAGCAGGAGAGAGAAAGTAGTAAATCATTGATAAACAAGTTGAATAAAAGAGGACTTAAACTGGAGCCTTGAGGAACTCCGGAGCTGGAAATAAACTCGTAGGAAGAGAAACCATTGTAAAAGCGTAACATCTGCGTTCACTCAAATAAGAATCGAGGAGTTTAATAACTGTAGGAATAAAACCAAAAGGACTTATTTTATGTAGTAGAATTTGATGGTCTATAGCAGGGGTCGGCAACCTTTTTCGGACGGCGGGCCATTTTCAAAATAATTTTTTTTATGCGAGCCGCACATTCAAATGTAACTTAATAGTGCTATTCTATATCATATACGAGTATAAATATTAATTAAACCATAAATATAGAAAAAAAATATTTTTTATTGACATGCTATATATAATAACAATAAGGTCAGAGAACAGAAATTTTACAATTCAAATTATATTGGTGCTTTGGCGGGCCGCGAAAAAGTTGCAAAGGGCCGCATGCGGCCCGCGGGCCGCAGGTTGCCGACCCCTGGTCTATAGTATCAAAGGCTCGTGAGAAGTCAGTGTAAATAACATCTAATTGTCCACGTCTATCAAGAACCTCACCTATCTCTTGATCAATGCAAGCCAAATTAGTAATAGTACGTATAACAATAAGTTCATCATGTAAATCACACAAAGCAGATTTTATTGACAACATAGTGCTAAGCTAACCAAAATTGTAAACTCAGAAAAATGCAGTCGATGGTTTAACAAAAAAAAAATTATTTTAGTCGAACCAAATATATATTCAGTAATTCAACATAGAAAAACTAGTAGCGGAACTTTGTACGAATTAGCTGCAGTACTAATTTTATAAGTAGGCCCTCTTAAGCTTCCCCAATAACAAAGAAAAAGTCATAAAATTTATAAGTACTTACAATAACATAAATGTCTATCGCTCGGGCTTTTTTATTTTCAACTGAAATGATTGAAAGTTCACACAAAGTCTTTCTTGTACTTCTTAAATAGTGAGAAATATAAATAACTAGTCTATTAATTTTAGCTTATAGGATCTTTTCGTACTTACCATTCTCAAGCGAAGAGTCAGAAATAACAAAAGTGCTGTCATTACTTCGGCAAAAGTAGAACTTAAATTATTTGCTTTCAGCAATTAATAATTTTACAAAATTATAGGCGCATGAGGCTGAATATAATCGGAATTGAATTAAAAATTCTTCTTGAGATCAAATAATATACTTACACTACCAGTCATTGAAGTTAAGACAACTAGTATAATTTTTAAAAAAATCATTTTTTTCAATATTTAATACTTTTAACATTATTGTAAAAATTTCTACAATAAAGTAGGCATAACAACAAGGTATTTAAGACGGAAATCATCATTAGGATAAGCCCATTGAAGAGAACATTTAATTTATCCTAATAGGAATTAAAGGTATAAGGAAATTAAAATTTCACATGAGTGTCTCTTAAAGGTCTCCCACTATAGCAAGGAATGCTTTATATCCTACGTATTGAGAATTATTTGATTAGCTAACCAGTTACGATACAGTTATTCAATTGTGGTGTTTGTGGAAATAGTATTTAAAAAATGCCGAAAAGAAAACTCGGACAAGTATAGAAAAGAGATTGGATCTTGTCACATTACTCGAGGAAAAACATTCTGTGCGTGTGCAGAAAAATTAGGAGTGACAAAATCTACAGTCCATAACACTATTCGTCGCTACCGAGATACCGGAACATTCGAAGACCGGAGTCGCCCAGATCCGTTACGGATAACAGCCCTCGCAGAAGAGCGACGCCTTAAGTGGGTCGAAACTCATAGAAATTGGACCGCAGAAAATTTCAGAAACGTTCTTTGGATTGACGAGTCCACGGTCGATGTGTTTGTGTAGAAGTGCATGGTTTTTGTAAAACGCACGAAGGACGAGCGAATGTTGCGCGATTGTCTCGTTCCCATAGTAAAACACGGTGGTGGTTCAATTATGGTCTCGGATTATTTTACCAATGCGCGGACTGAATTGACGGAATTATGCGCAAAGAAAGTTATAGAGTCGTATTGGGATAAAATGCTGTAACTTCAGGATTGCGATTGATTAGGAAGACCTTCGTGTTTGCGCATGATAACGACCCTAAACACACGGCACGGATCTGCAAAATTATCTCGCGTCTCAAGTGGAGGATAATGTTGTGGAAATCATGCCCTGGCCTCCGCGGAGTTCGGATTTGAACCCCACTTAACTACTGTGGGATAAGCTGAAAAGGTGAGTACAGGCCCAACTTCGGAAGAGCACCTGTAGCTACTTCTCCAAGCTGAATGGAACAATAATATTTCCCAGGAAATTCTGACAACATTAACAGAGGAGGATTCTTCAACAAAAACAAAGTATAATATTTTAATGAGAATGTTTTGTTTAATTTTTTTATTTTTTCTGGTTATTTGTTTATATTTTTGTTTCTATGAAAAGATGCTAACGAAGAATAGTTTACACCGAAACTATTTAATCGTAACTGTACCGTACAAGGGCAAACTCTAACTTTAATTTTGAATATATATGTTATCCAAATCTGTCAACAGACTTCGTATTTCATTTTGCCATAGGCGATATTATGCGAAGGAAATTTGAATTAGAGAACGCTCGAATATGAGATGGTACTCGATCTGCACCACTTAAGATGTACACGTCTTATCCCTTAAATATTGTAGCTTTTATGATAAAGACGATTGAAAAACTCTCCATAATGGAAGAATTGTTACTTGGAATAATTGCTGAAATACTTTGCAGGGCTACTTGCATTTATAACGTCCCGACAGTTTGATGTTGTAGGCAAGAAAGCAAAGAGGTAAAATATAAAAATTCGTACACATTATTACATATAAATATTATCTAAGTATATATAATTTCCTTCAGGGGGGGTATTTGTATGTACCATTAAAAAGAATTTTGATAATATAAAGGATGTCCTTACCCGTAACTTTTTTATTTATAAATATTTTTGAAAAAAAGTCGAAATCTGTTATTTACAACAACTTTTCAATTATCTAACCTATTTTATATTTTCTTTACACTTCCGATTACAAATTTTCAATGGAACACTCTGTATATTTCAGCATATTCGGATTCTACGTAATTTTCTGAGTCCGAAAATATATGATTGATTGACTGATCATATGATTTCCTTGGTTACCACAGAAGTTTGAATTTTTATTTTTCTATCTAAAATGTAAAGAGAAAGAATTCAACGAAAACATGCATTTCCCTTTAATGAGATCAGAGTTTTCGAAGAAAATTGAAATGTGCTGATTTAAACCAGGGACTGAAAACAATTATAATAACGATTTCGGTTCTCAAAACAATGACGAAGAATCGTTATTTTCCATAACAGTTATTTAGAACCGAAATGCATGAAGATATCGGTTTCGATTACGCTGTTAACTAAGGTTGCCACCTTTAATATATGTACGGTGTGGGCAAGGTTGACGGAGGCGGCAGGGGAGAGAGGATATCTGGCTAAAATTAGTAAATTAGGGGCATAATCAAATGTTCAATCATTCCCCATTTATCCAGTACTGGAACCTTTTTTTTCTAAGTCGCAACATTCAATTCCATTTTGTATATTATCTTATCTTGGAGCTCATTAAAGAAAAACAGTTGGGATGGTGGAGACACGTCCAAAGGATTGGAGAAATGAGACAGACGAGGAGAGTATGGGAAACAAGAGTGATTGCAAGAAGAGGAAGGGGACGACTTCCAGAGAATTGGGATAATGCAGTTGCAAAAGCTATAAGAAGAAAAGGGATGAGCGTGAATGAGGCAAGAAACATCGCCAGGAACAGAGGAAGGTGGAAAACAGTGTGTGAAATATAGAACCATATACAGAGTGTATCAAATAAAAATTTTGCTTGGGTGTTAACTACACGACATATAAAGCGCAAACCCGCCGAAACCAGATTTCATCATTAAAAATTAAAAAAAGTCAAATTTAGAGCCAAAAATTCTTTAGTCCGGGCCTGATGCAAGGAAACGTCATTTAAGCACCCTGTTAAACGTGGTATTATGTATTAAATACATTGCATTCATTATTATTATTCTTAATGGTATGCCGTAAGTGTCATTTAACGTCATTCTGAATAAATAAAAGCCAATCGGCCAGTGTGCCCTTGTAAAAATAGCAAAACTGAGGCATTTTAAATTAAAATAAAAGACGTTCGAGTTTCACCGGATATGCGACTTCAGTAGTTACAAAAAACGTAAATATTTTTCTTTTGCTTTGTCGAATCGAGAGTTACTTGTTAATAAACGTGTACCACATGAATCTGAGTTAATTTTCTTTTGGATTTATTTAATCAAATAACGCAAATGAATTGAATCGAATTAACAAGAAATAAATAGTAGATACAGAAATTTGCCAAACACGCCTTTTTTACTATGATGTCGCGCGAAAATGAATCTATACATTCCCGCGCTTTTGCCGATGCATCAAGCTTCGATTTTCTTTATACGAAATCATGATGGTCCTGAAAAGGATCGTTTTTGCGAGACGGAAAGGATTTAAATAAAATGTTCGAAGTGGCTTGCACTCCAAGCGACGATCCACACAAAACTAACAGCGGTAATGGCTGAATGAAAGTGGTTGATGGGTTATACTCGGGACAGCATTTAGTTGGGCACAGGTGCGGCTCTAGCCCACGGCATTTATAAAAAAAAAAAAATCTCGTTAATGCTTACAGATAGACCCCCTGTGCAATAAGACTTTTTGATCGTATATGATTACAGCTGCTACATATTATTATATTTACCTCTCTATCTGATACATCCTGTATATCCCTACACCGAAAGATATCAAGGGATCTAGATTATATATAATATATTATCTTATATCCTATTCGTATCTTTAATATAATCACCTTTTTTTTGAGTCTACATAAACGAGCCTTTGCAAGGATTTTTCTTATACAAGGAAGGCAAGAGGACAGTCTCAAAACGAGAACAATCCTTGCAAACTGAGGACGGGTGGCAGCCCTAGTGTTAACATCGATTCCTTTTCGATGATATATCGGCTATTTTCGGTTATTTTGAATGTGTCGATGCTAATTTGCTTTTGACGATTAAAAGATTTGTGTTGACCTGCAAATTTAACTTTTTATTATGACCTGGATTCCATATTAAGTTAAAATTTGGTTTTCTATTTTACATAATGCTTGAATTCTTTTTATTTATTATTATTAAAATAACAATTTTGTTTATAATTATAATTTCCACACATGTTTCGGCTTTGATTACATTTTTCAATCGATTAAATTTGAAATATGTGTATTTTACGTTATAATATAGGATTTTCAATTTTAAGTTCTATTTACATGTTTATAGTTTTAAAGTTAAAATGCAAGAGCTTGTATTCCATGCATTCTTGGATTTTAACTTTAAAACTTTGTTGCTTGATCATGTGATCGCGTTCGTAAATGGAATATTTGATAATAAGCATAGAATGAAACATCCATCGTGGCAAGTAAAACATGACCAAATCACTTTGAGAAAGCTCTACGTAGAAATGGGGCCCAATGAGCAGGAATTTAACTGACAAATTAAAAATTATATCCTAAATTCTTAATAAATTTATATCACACAATAAATGAGTTTGCTATTCCGTCATTCATCAAAGCATAAATTTATTTTAATTTTTACTATTAATGCAGAAAGAGTACAACAACAAAATATATTTTGTCAGAGGTATTTATTTAGAGCAAATAATAATTTATTTAGCCCATCATATTCGTTTATTTGACTTATACATGATATTTTTGTTAGCAAAAATTAGTTGAATCAAACAAAATTTATTAAATGTTAAATCCAACAAAGAATTAAGATTTCATTTAAATAATTATAATAGTTTTGAGACAAAAAAGTATATCCTTTTCAATTAAACCATTAATTCTTAACGCCAAATATTCTTTATATTTAAAACTGAAAAACTATTTCCAATAACAATTTTAGAATGTTGTAATTTATTGTAAACTTAAAAGGAAAGCAAAGAGGATTTACATCTGTATATGTAAGAATTGTGAACCCAAATTTGTGACATTTATAACATATGTACGTGTATGTAAATGTATACTTACAAGTTACAAGTACGCTAATCACATAACAAACACGTTTTTATCTTCTACTCTGCAAAATGAAATATGTTGGGTCAAAAAATCCGGATAAGAGATATCTGCATCAGATGCGCCGGTGTTGACGAATTATATTATTATTCAGTGTGATTCAATCATCATATATAATATCAATGTAATAAAAAATAGGATTAGTCTAACCAAAAATTGCAGTTAATTAATGCAATTCTACATGTTGATCTAAACATTAGTCCCAAAGCTTTTTTACCCACATAGAAGCAAATACATTGATTAATTATATGTTATATGAGTACAGACATTCATTGCCGCTAAAGATGGCAGTCTCCTGTTCACTGTAGTAAACAACGTTATATTTAGTACAACTTGAATACATGGCTAACACGTTTCATAAAACATTATCTCTTTACCAGGTAAATATTCTTATAAGCAAACTGTGATCATCGACTGAGCTTGCACTGCGCATTAACTCCCAATGCAGGAGAGCAACTGGCAGAAGCGTTAGAAGAACGATTACTAAAATCCAAGTTTCAAGAATCATTACATGTTCACTACGATTAAATTGATTTATTGAATTATTTATTAAATCGATAACGTATTATGACAGTTAGATTGAAAAACAATTGCTTTGACACCAGTATGGTTAATGGTTAGGTCAACTGAAGTCAGAACAATCAATTGAGTCCTACAAAATACTTGGTCAGTCTCCGGCTGAATGAATATAACTAATACAACCAAATCGGTTATTTGTATTATTTAGTGTAAACAAACGTTTAATTTGAAATAAATAGTTAATTAATTCATTCAAAATGTAGGCACATTTAATCCACTTTTCTGGAATATTTAACCTAATCCAGTTTATCTTTGTTAAAACAAATACTGTAAACATTTGAATCGAGTATCCGATACTGACAAAGTAAGTTACTTGAAGAAAAAAATATTGTGTTGCCGATATATAAACAAGCCACCTGTTTGTGTCCATGAATATTTCATTAATTTAACAATTTCTATTTCTCTGTGTGCTTTTTTTTTAACTTAATAAACAACAAATCTTATTACTATACTATCATTACGTAATAATAAAAATCAGTATAACTATAACCAAGTACGGATTGAAAGTAGAAATGAAAAAATAGAAATTAAGAAAGAACCGATATGAAAACTTATATAGCACCGAAAAGAACCGAAATAAAGACCGATATACAACCGTAACAGAAATCAATATTAGATCAGAACCGTTATAATAATAACTGTTTTGGCATTAGTTCTGTTCTCATAACTCTTTCATTCAGAACCGATATATAATAGTTTGAAACAGTTATTTTTGGAAACCTTTCAATCCCTGATTTAAACTAAGATTGATTGAATAAGCATAAAAAAAGTGAAATAATAACTCTTATTGTGCCAATTATTTTCATTTTTCTCGATATAGTGAAAAAAAAATAGTTAACTACTTGAACAAATTCTTTATGTATTTCAGTGTCTTAGAAATTACCCGAAAAGCTTTAAGTATCAATTTTTCCAAATCTCAAAAACAAATATCATTAAAATAGTACTTATGATTAACAAAATTTGTTGAACTAAAAATAAAAATTCATTCCTTTCCTTTCCAACAGCGGCGGTTGAACATTCGTTCCACCTAATAACCGCATTGACAGAGTCGATCATTCATCAGCTTATTAGAGAAACATAACTTGACCAGCGAGGCCGTCATTAGCGTATCAAAACAAAAAAAAAAAAAATTACGACAAAAAAAAACTAATAAAAAGAGAACAAAAGCGATCCCAGTTTTAAATACTCGTCTCGAAATATTCTGGACGCGCCGAAAAATACCAACAAAAGCGCTTCTCCTGAAGGAACGGTGGCAAATAGAATTTAAATTGTCGCCTTGCGGATGTGTGGCGGGGGGCGGGGGTACGCGGCGGATGGTAATTAGACAACGTTTAGTGTCACTTTGTCTTCCCGACGCTCTGTGTCAATTAGGCGTTGATAAATGTGCGTCGGTCGCATACGGAGTCGGGCACACATCGACGCTTTTGAACCGGTAACCGGTAGGAACATATGCGTGCGTCGGTATCTGCAGATCTGGGGAATTTTCGAATTTGTCGTCGATGGAATTTTTATTTCTGGAGGGTTTTGTCCTCAGTTCTGAAAGCGTTTGGGATGTCGTTAAGATTCTAGGACGGGGCAATTTGGAAATCAGTTTCTTTTATTTGAGATTTTTGCCGGAAAATAAAAGGTTTGCTTCTATATATTGTAATAATACACTTACGATTGTGTTATAACTTTGGCTTTGTGATTTTATTATCGTTTTCAGGTTTGCACTTTGTAATAGGGCTGTAATAAGTCTTGAGATCGATTGTAAAATCGGCTTCAATAACTGATATCGATACCACTTATAAATATCGATATTTAATTCAAAATTAAAAAAAATATATTCCTGGAGGATAAAAAAAAAGTCATGTTTTTTATTATTTGTGAGTGAGTTTTTACAACTAATATAAAAATATGGTTTTAACACCACGGATATTAATATTGATATTGCCAGTGAATCGTATTTTATAGAGGTTGAATCACAAAGAACGTCCCAACCCATAGCCATTTATTATCAGATATATATATAAAAAAACAGAGTATCACATAAAATGGCTATCGTTGAGAAAAATATTGGACGCAGTATCAATAATTTCCATCCATTTAGTGAATTTTCATCCACAAAACGAAATGTGTCACTGTTATGATAAAATATTATTTACAATGTTTGATTGAGTACACAGTAAGAAATTTTTAACACTAGAACTACACTGTGCCGAGTTCATGGAGATTCCTCTAAATAGTGTAATTTTTTTAACACTAAGAGTAGTGTTAGTAGTTAGAGGATATTTAATATGCCTTAGTGTAAATATAGAATACCACTACTAGTGCGAATGTTACTGCTTCATAGTGTTTATCTAATCTTTTAGTGTAGATCGCAAGGCCACTAATAGTGTGCATTAAACAACATCAATAGTGATTGTTAACTCTAGAAAGAGGTAATTTTCTCTATTAAATATTTTATCAATACTACTGCAATGGAAGGAAAGTAAATTAAGTTCCTTATTCTCTAATAAATAAAGCAACGACCGTGTTTGTTGGGATAATACGTAATTACTCCGACATAAAATAATTCTATACATGTACAGTACTCAAATATTGAAACTAAACGAATCGACAAAACACGAAAGTAGTTTTTTGAACATGTTGAACATCTTATCATCCTTGCTATCAGGTGTTCTTCTACTAACGATGCAGTAACTCAACACTGCGGCACTTTATTAATCAGAAAATTGATAAGAATCTCGACCTTTTTAACTTCTCCCTTTCTGATGGTATCCTCCTATAATACAATTCTAAATAAATGTATTGTTTATAATATAAATAGATAATCACATACCTTTTATTTTACTGCAGCACGTATGTAATACATAACCTAACTAGAATAGCGTATTGGCGGCTGATGTACCTACATATCTACATATGCAGGTATGCATTGCATACAAGACCTACGTCTTGTCCACTGAATCACTGAACACTAAACCGTTACAACTATTCTGGCCAATCAGAACGCATCGTAGATCGTAACTGATCATGTGTTATTACAGCGCGCGAAATACAATACGCACTCCAAAGACTTAACTATTGTTACACTGATAGAGTATATACTTTACTCTGCCAGTGTTGAATTACACTAAGTAGCCTGTTAGTGTAATTATTTCACACTAAATTTTTTTTAGTGTAATTATGTACACTACTTTTTCTTAGTGTTAAATCAAAGTGTATAAATACACTACAATTTTAACCTATATGATCAACCCTAACACTAAGAACATTAACACTAGCGCTATTTCTCACTGTGTAATAACAAGATTCGTTAGTGAAATAAATTGGTTTTCATTAATATAACAAATCATTGTACATTAGTGCATGAATTATATTTGTTATGGTAACTGTTCGTTAAATAATTTTGTTAATAATATGAACATGAACGAATATATATTGTTATTTTACGTAGAATTTTCATAAAATTATTTACGATATAAACGCAATAAAGAATTACATGATAACTTCTTCGTTAATCTTCGTTAGTTCAATGATTTGCAATTTATTACAAGAAGGAGCAGATGAGGTGTTGTTACAGTATGAATTACGCCTTGTCTCGACTGAGTGACACTTGGGTGTGGTGGCCTAGGCGGGCGTGCATCTAAACTCGTGACTCTTAGGGAAAAATTGAGAATAGCAAGTACTTGACACATAATGCTTATTAAAATGAATTTGCTTTTGGGGAATGGCTAAAGGACGTTATAGCAGAACTCACATGTCTATTTCCAGTTCGTCTGTATGGTGCTCTCCATAATGGACATGAGCCCTGCCAGGGCATTATATTATTTGTTATTTGTTTAGTTATTCCTTTCGATGTTTTTTGGTAATCACCAATGCTTGATATAAAGTTGCTAACATAAAACTGGTGCTCGTTACAACAATAATATATTTCATTGAACCAATCAAGCTACCATTTCATTTGAATGATTTGTTTCATTATACAGTGAATGCTTTATACCAATAATTCTTCGGCATTTAATAAAATCTTTTTCATTAATTTGATGAACTCGTTCTTCGGACCAATTTTAATAACATTATTTCATCTGAACAATGATTTCCTTCACTGTTTCAGGACCCATTTTTGGTTCAGTAAAAATAAATACTAATTGCCGTAATCAAAATATTACTAGAATTAAAAATGTGGGCATGTGATAGTCAATGGCAAGATATATACAGGGTGATTCACGGAACCTGTCCATTAAAAGTTTTTGACTTTGATGATATCTCGATTTTGCAATTTGAGTTAAGCTAGTTGGCTATGATCTCTTTAGAAAAACAATTGCATCTATGTCGCACTTCCGGGTTACATAAAGTATGGCAACTTGATATTTAAATAAAAACCTAATTGTTAGTGCATTTTTAGGTTCAACTAAGCATTTTAAAGCCAATTTTATAAAACATCTACTTACATATCGGTTACTGTTTCCGAGATATTTTGGTTTTTGCGAAAAAAAAGCTCAAAAAGAATATGATGTTGTAAATGCGTATAAACGGTTACAGTAAAAGATCGATAGTTTTTATGTTAACTGTGGGGATATGGTCCTCTATATTATCAGCAATAACAGTAAACAAAATTTATACCGGAGTTCCATAATCTAGAATTGATTTGGGGTACTTCATAGACTAAAATTTTTTTTCAATGAAGGCTGTATATTTTTGCACCATGTATGTTAGAATTGAATACTCTATCGAAAAAGCATAGGTTTCTTATACTATCTCTATTGTTTCTTTAGAATTAGTGATTTTCAGAAAATGCAGTCTTATTAGTAATAATTAAAGTAGGCGGTGAAAAACTTTTTAACTTTCAAGGCATATAAAAACAACAAATATAGAATAAAAATAAAATTTTTTCAATACAAGATAGTCAAAAACGAAGTGTATGTATATTAATATATAATAAAAGCTTTCTTGACATTCCTTCCGACAGGGGGCGCTATTCATAGGCGTCGCCTATTCGAGCGTGTAAATTCTGTACACTAACCGTGGCGGAGTAGAACGGATTAAAAGGGGAAATAAAATGTGCGAAGCGGAACGGACGCACGGGAATAGGCGTATCGAGGTTAATAGTTAAAAATAGGAAAAGAGGAGAAAATTCGCCCGAAATTAGATCGTATAGCGTCGGAAACGAACCCGCTGTAGACAAACTTTTACAAAACTCGATAGAAGAAATCTTTAATTACAGTTACTACATATTACAGGTTTCGTTCACTCACGACCGGCTCCAGAAACTCAGATTCCCGATTTCGGTTGTCACAATTGGGATATTTTGATGCGATCGTTGCAAACCGAGTGCCGCTCTGTGAGTGGGTTTATGTCGGAAAGACTATTTCATGTCCCTCTTCAATTCGACCCTAAAATAGGTCGAACGGTTATTTTTCAAAACGAGTCGTTTATAGAGCGATTTTGCCGGAACGCGCGCTTGTTTGACGGATTCGTTAGAGGTTCGTAAGGCGGGGCGTTTACAAACCTCTTTCGCGCCAAACATAATGGCAGTATAACATGGGTTACTTTGTTTCAGTATTTCGCAACATAGCGGTTTTCTGGAAAACAAGGCATTACACCATCTACATGAATAGGGAGTGAACGATACATTTTTAATGCATACTTAAAAATATGCTTAAAAACAGAATGTTAAACATGAGTGAATAGGCGATGTAAGAATTAACAAAAATTTAATGTTAGCTGTAATGTAGATAAAATTGCATGGCTTCCTCGGAATTGTTTGTAGAAATAAAAATAACTAGAGTAGCTAATAACCATCTAATATGATAAACAACTTGAAAAACAAAATTGAGGATACATAGAAGAGAATTTTCATTTATCTGCTGCACGGATTTCTTTAGTTTGCATTTCGTACATAGTTGGCCTATCAAAAAGTATGCTTTTAATGTCATTATTAGAATTACTTTATGCTTTATATGTTTGTAGTGCAATTCTCTGCGGGAATGTATTGTTTTTAGTAGTTTGTTCATTTCTCTTATAACCTATGGCAAGGATATTAGTATTGAGAAATTACATTGTAATATATTATTCATTAAATGAAATGGAGTTTATGCAAAAAATTACGGGTTTTATTTATTTTTTGTAATTTGCAGTGGAAAAAACAATTTATGTAAAAAAATTTATTTTAAAAATCTACTATTTTCTCTGATCTGGAGAGAAAATGGTTTTTTCACAGGTAACAGTAAGGACATATTGTTGGCACCTCTGATTAGACCCGTTTGTGACTGAAAATATAAGTGAACTTAGGGCATCTTCTAGCGATTGCGAAATAAATAATCTTAGGTATATTTATATATATAACATAATAGATATTATTATGAACGTGATTTTGCTTTGACGTTGGACATTACTTAAGAATCATGACGGTAGTGGAAGTTAAAGCAATAGCTTTATAAGTTGTTATATGAGATATACTAGAAGTTATTTATGCATAAGCATTATAAATAAAACAAGAAAAAGTTTTATACTGCTTTAAAATTAAATGTGTGTATATACCATTTTATTACTTTTAACAAATTCTCCGTTCAATGTGTTAGGTTTCCAGTCCTAATTATATGTAATACTTGTTTGGTACAAAAATCATGGATAAACATCATTGTTAAAATAATTTGGTCTTGTCAATTGTTTTTTATGATCTATTAAAGCGTTAAATTGCAAGTCTTCGGAATGTATTTTAAGAGTATTCGAAAGTTTTCCATAAATTTCTATATAAATATCTACTGTTTTACATTCTCTGACCATTGTAGCACTATAATACAAAATGCAAAATTATATATTTGATATAGAAAACATAGCAGAGAATTTACCACATTCATAAAGAAAACAAAATACATCTCGTTTTTTAGAATTATTGAAGCATTGTTTCCACAGCACAATATTGCAGTCTGATCACTTTTTATCATGTTGGAACTTATTTTGCCCACTTTTAAGCAAATAAATGCAAAAACTATTGCTACAATGAAACAATATACTGTCTTCACAATAACTATACACACCACACAGAAATACACACGAATAGTTATCTAATAAACAGTATACAAATTAAAAAGATAAAATAATCTGAATAAAACAAATTTCGTTTATTTACAAAACATAACAATACATTACGCCATCTGCAAAGATTTGTCACAAAAATTCGATACCACGAGGGTCCGTCAACGTAACTATTATAATAACAATAAAATCACTAGTTAATCCTATTCAATTTCAAATGCATAAGAGAAAGGAATATGCACGCCGCGATGTATTAGGCAAGCGCCCCAAAGTATGATCTAAATCATAATGAAGAATTTCCCAAGAATTTGTTTACGGTCCAAACGCACCATCTCTTTCAGGAACTACCATCACTTTCTAAATTGTCACTTTAAACTTTTTCTCAACATAGTAAGCGAACTGTACTAGTAGCGCCATCTCAGGTTCATATATTCGACAGAGGTTGCATAGAGTATTTATTCGTGTACGAAAATAGGGGGATGTTACACCGCCTTAATCGCCCGGCAAAACCTTTCCGAATTTCGTGGACGAAATAGGCGTTTAAGCCAGGTGTAAAAAGTCAAACGTGAGTTCGACAAATGCTATAAGCATAAGTAACGACGCAGATGGAAAATCGAAAATATTGCCATTGTGATGAGTAAGTTCATAACCTAACATTGTTATTCGTTATAACAACAACAGCATGTAAGTATTTAATTATATGCTTATGGATCAATACGTTGCTAAAGGTAAAACCAGATTTGATCACGATCAATATGTTTGTGATTATAATAATATACAATTTTAGAGAAATCGGTTGAGCAAGTTTCGAGAAAAAATGTCAAATCATAACGCAATTTTTTCTACTTTAGAGACCGGAAAATGATATACTATCACACATCACAGATGTACTCAACAGGAGACTAGATTGCTAAAAGTTTATCGTTAAAACTTCTCCCAATAAGTGTCGAGCCATTACTCTCCCTCCGAGGAAATTTGTGGCAACGCTGTGATAATTATATTATAGAAGAAAATCTTTGTTACAATTAAAGGTTATACTTCGGTTTTTTTTTATGGTGATCATAGCCTCCGATGCCATTTAAATGGTGAATTTTACATCCGAGAAACGAAGTAATTTTAAAGGACACCAGCGATCATCGATTTCCATTACGTTAAGGAAAGTTAAATTATTACTATTTTGGAACACCGGTTATGTACTTTTTATTAACATTTATTCTTCGAATAAAAAAATATCAAATACTTTAGACTTTATTTACCTACCTTCCCTGCAAAATAGTTTACTTTACTTTTATCTAAATTATTAACGATTTACTAGCGAAGCCTTTCATTAATTATATTTTAAAGAGTTTAAGCCATCAGATATAATTCTTCTGCGAATATCAAGAAGATACACTAATTTAATAAGTCTTATTATTTTTATTAAAATCTGTATATCAAATTGTGATGACACAATTGTATATATTTCACCATAGAGCAGTTTGTTCTAATGCTTTTTAAACAATGTATTGAGATTGGCTAACAGATGGTACTATTTTCCAATAAATTGCTACTATTTACTTTTTGACAGATGTACTTGGAATTGTAGTTGCAATAAATTCTGATTATTATATATTATTATTATTTTTTTAAAACAGGTTTCTGTAATTGATATGATCTGCCATCATCACACAATCAGATTTCTTGTTACCGCCACCCATTCCCTTACATTTGAAAGTATTTTTTCTGAATAATTACAAGAATTAATTAATTGAAAATATTGTACTAAATTCCTCAATGAGGTGCTATTGTACTACGTTTTATTCAATTGTACTACAATAGTACAATAGTACGCTTCGGAACAACACTGCCATAGAGTAACCATGTTACAAATAATACGGTTATGCTTACGCGCATACGAAAGTTACTTCAGAAAGGGGGACTACTCAGTTGTTGACGTAGTGAGCTAGATCTCTTTGTTGACTCAGTTAATAAACTGTGTTTACTTCCATTGACAGTCTCGCTTAAAACCAAATACAGATATAAATATAAAAATATTAATATATATGGCAAAGAAATAGTTCCGTCTGGCGTACTATAGATGTCCCAGCTAGGCTGATTTTAGAAAAGTTCACGACCAAACAAATATTAAACGTGATCTGACTGATTAACGTAAGTGGAATTTTCCGTTGCACAAACGCGTAAAAATATAAGATAAGCGAAGAGTCGGTGCGATACGAATGAATGGTTTAACTGCGCGCGCAGCGAAGAGGTAGAGCATTCATAAATGAATTGTCAATTCGCAAAATTATTATGAAATGAATATTAAAGGAGTTCAAAGCAAGTAACAGTTCAGTAAATAAAATAAAAACCAAAACACACATTATTGGCTCAATGGATTAATATTCGTTTTATAATGAAATTAAAACTATTTTTTATGTTAAAGCGAAGCTACACACGGAATATTTGCTTTTATTTATTTCGTCAAATGCCTATTAACTTTCTCATAGCACATATTATATCTATTTTTATGCAATGAAATCTACAGCGTCTTCGATTTATTACACTACGCGTGGAGAATGTATGTATCTATCGCTTTTATTAATAGTGTATATTAAAATAAAACATAATTAGTGCATAAGAATGCGGGTAAGTCGAAAACGTTCTAAAATATTGTCACAATAACAGCGGAAATTCAATTTTAAAACTTGGAATTATTGGAATTCAATAGGGCATAACTTAAAAATATTTTTGACTATATAGACTGTCCAACCGAAGACTTGGTCTTTGATTACAGTTCTATTTTGATTTTAGGAAAAAGACTTTCTATATTATTCCATTTTTAAATTTTACGTAGAAAAATAAAAATAGCAGACATAATATCGGGGGATTTTTACGCATTTTTTGGGTCACTATTTGCGAATATAGAATCAAAAACAAGATGGCGCGATTAAAACGGAAGAAGAGTATTAAAAAAATGGCATTTTGCAACAATATTTGTGTTCAAAGCCTTTTGTAGTGCTGAATTCGATCTTACAAGATTTTAGAAAAATAAAATGGAGGATTCAATATTGAAGAGAAAATTTTGAAATATAGAGACATTTTGCAACAGACGTTCGTATGCAAGCGTTTTTGAGGTCGCTAAATTTGATTCTGATATTAGTTTTTGGCAAAATAAAATGGCGGACGCAATATTGGGCAGAGACTTTTGAAATATAAAAGAAAACGCCAATTTTTTTTTGAAGGCTTGAGACTTATGCAATTTTAGGCCCACTATTTGCGAATATAGAATCAAAAACATGATAGCGCGCCTAAATGGAGGAATATTATTAAAAAAAATGACATTTTGCAACAGACATTTGTGGGTGTTTGGATCGTTGCATTTGATGCTGATAATATTTTTGGAAAAATAAAATGGCGAATAAAGTGGGAAGAAAATTGAAATATAGGAAAATCGCCAACTATTTTTTAAAGCTGTAACTTATGGATGTTATAAAAGGGAAAGGAATGGGAAAGGAATGGGAAAGGAATGGAAAGGAAATGGAAAGGAATGGAAGGAATGGAATGGAAGGGAATGGGAAAGGGAATGGAAGAATGGGAAAGGGAATGGGAAAGGAATGGAAAGGAATGGAAAGGGAATGGGAAAGGGAATGGGAAAGGAATGGGAAAGGGAATGGGAAAGGAAGGGAAAGGGAATGGGAAAGGAATGGAAAGGGAATGGGAATGGGAAAGGGAAAGGATGGGAAAGGAATGGAAAGGGAATGGGAAAGGGAATGGAAAGGAATGGAGAGGATGGGAAGGGAATGGGAAAGGGATGGAAAGGGAATGGGAAAGGGAATGGGAAAGGAATGGGAAAGGGAAAGGATGGGAATGGGAATGGAAAGGAATGGGAAAGGGGAATGGAAAGGGAATGGAAGGAGAATGAAAGGAATAGGGAAAGGAAGGAATAGGAGAATGAGAATAGGGAAAGGAATGGGAGAAAGGGAATGGGAAAGGAATGGGAACGGGAATGGGAAAGGGAATGGAAAAGGAATGGGAAAGTGGAGGGGAAGAAGTAGGAAAATAGGAAAGAGAATAAGTAAGAGAAAGTGGGAAAGGAAGATGGAAAGGTGAATAGGAAAGGGAATTGGAAAAGGGGATTAGGAAAAGGAATAGGGAAGGAGTAGGAAAGGGACTAGGGAAAGGAAAAAGGAATAGGAAAATAAGGAAAGAATAAGGAACAGGGAAGAGAGATAATAGGAAACGGAATAATAAAGAATAGAGATACGAAGGGACAACGAAATGAGAAAAAGGAATAGGAAAAATACTATTCTATTCTATCTATTACTAAATTGATGTTTACCGTATGTGAAATACCTGCCTACATCGAGTCAGCCAATGACAAAAAAAATCTATATAATAAGCAGACAATATAGATGGAGAATAAGCACTGAAATATATATAGCTTATTAAAACAAAATGTATCAGCTTGTGTTTCCTCGCTTTTTTTGTGCTTTATCTAACAAACGTCTAATATTAACTTTTGTCGAGCAACGTAAATTAATGATTGTCAATATTATGGATTTACGTTGGCTATAAATATGATCTCGCGAAGGATAAATAAAAACTAATAAATATAAAAATCGTCAAATGAATTGTAGTTATTATTATGAGGTGGATCATTTTATTTAAACGCAGAATATTATATAATTAGCCCTAAGTAAAGATAATCTCATATTCGGTGTCTTCAAGAATCACGTGTATATAATACGTACAACAAAAAACTTTTCTACAAAAGTTGTGCAGAATTCAATGCTCATAACCTAAAAATATTTTCAACTATACAGGGTGTTCCAAAAGTAAGAACAAAAGTAAACTACTTAAAACGTATTTGCACATTAAAAGATGATTTTCAAGTGAATGGACCGACTTAAAAAAACACCTTCCTCAAGTACCACCTTTCCTCTACTCCTGATGCGCAGCATCTAGTTGTATTTCTATTATACAGTTTGATACTCCTTTAGAAATTTACATGCCTTTAAACTGCATGCCACTAATACAGTACCATCCTGTACTAATATCGATCTTACATTTTGACCATAATGTACACACATTCGGATACGATGTATTTCTAATTTTTTAGATCGTGTAAATAAAGTATAAATACAATTCGCTTTAATTACATTAAAAGACAAAGATGAAAAAAAAACACTTTTAATTGTTCTTTTTTTTTAATTGCAAAATTACAATTGATTTCAATACACAACTACAAATATGGTGTATATCTTAAAACACACCTCATTAAACTATTTCTCTCTAGTAAATGATAGAGAGTACCAAAAAAAGAAACCAGTGTTCTGTAAGCGAAGGGAATACTACGGCTTTTACTATTTTCACGATAGAATATGAATCAGGAATAGTAAGCAAGATAACAATCTTTTCTACATATGCTGCTGTTTCATTAGCAATTTTATAACTTCTATTAAACTCCATACGTCTACATATGTATATCAGAAATCACAAATACTGTATCCATCAGAATGTCTTTACTTCAATATATATATATATCCTCACATAAAAATTGGATGGGCACAAAAAGTGATTGAGACTCAATCTTTTCTCTATACGAGTAGTCCTCTTTGTTCACAGAATTGGTATTTCTATAATAGGCACATCTAAAAGAAAAGCATTTATAAAACATTAGATCAATAATTTAGGTTATATGAACAAAAAATAAATTACTTACGTGGAAGCAAGTACATTTCTTTTGGAATATGTGCTTTAATGAGTTGTAAAAATGTGTATCTCAAACTTATTTCTCCTAATAGTATGTATGAATAGAAAATACATATAGAATATTCATATTTTCGTGATGAATTTAATTGATTTGACATTTGACAACTGGTATTAAATATCGATATCACAGTCGATATTTATTAAACGTTTATACTACTATTTATTTTTTATCATTTCTGTCAATAAGTTGAAGTAGTAGATGAGTAACAAAAAAAAAAATTAGAACTACATATAAAATCAAACATATTAAAAATTATCTTTTCGATCTATAATAAAGTAAGACAGCGATTGTCACAATCACAGTAACAGTTACTGTTATAAAGAAATTAGGAACATATTATCATTTTATTGAAGATAACATATTTCACGTTATATTACTTTAGGAAATTCGAAAACGTAATAAAAT
Source organism: Protaetia brevitarsis (assembly GCA_004143645.1). Classification (NCBI taxonomy): domain Eukaryota; kingdom Metazoa; phylum Arthropoda; class Insecta; order Coleoptera; family Scarabaeidae; genus Protaetia; species Protaetia brevitarsis. The sequence continues at coordinate 228,456 of RXPK01000010.1, forward strand.
ATAAATAAATTACATTATCTATTAATTGTAATTGCATCGAATTCTCACACAACGGAACACCTGTACATGCGCGATATGTGATACAGGTTGTTCAATCAATAGTGAAAATAGGTATATTTAAATTCCCAAGACGGCGTTGTCTATTACTATATATACAAAAACAAATACGAAACGAGTGACAATTAAAAGCGAATACCGTCTATTTTAATCACGCTACAGCGTTGTACGTGGTAATATCGTTGCGATAGTGATTTACCAAATAATATATTGCAATTTTTAGGAAAATATCATTTTCATATACATGTAAGTGTGTTTGTTCAATTCAATCAACAGATATATTCATGTTTGTTTCCATTTCACAATGTGACGTTTAGATTAGAATAAAATGCCGAAGAAGACGAAATCAAAATTGAGCTCCAGAAAGGGTCGTCGTGCAGATGGAAGGGTCAGATCTACCTAACCGACACCATCCGCAGACAGGACCACCGTACCAGGTAACTAATTACCTTCTTTCGTTAAATTTAAAATTTCTATATCCTCTTAATAAGTTATTCAAAAACTCTAACACAAAATATATTATAGAGAAGTTAAGATATAGTAGTGTGTATTTTACATGTTTATAAAAAATAAATTATGTTTGTCTATGTTATTCGATTCATGTATACTGTAGGTGAAATTTTAATATACTGGATATTGATATCGCATGAAACATGTACAAGAGAGCAATATAAATAGAGTAATAACGAAAGCAATCAACATCACCAGGTACCATCGTAATTTATGTCACATAAAAAAAGAACCATTTGCTGCATCCTATAACATATTATTTTTATCTTATCGGGTGACCAAATATGCACCTCATATCCATTATATGTAATAATATATCCAATACTATATCGCTACATCATACATAATGATAAATAAAAAATACATATTGTGATTTTTGATACTATATAATATCAACATAATTTACAATATTACAAAAAGACCGATAAAATAATAATGAACAAGAAAATGTTAACCGATCACCTATATAGTCTATCCTATGGTATAGCATTTGTATGTCATCGAATGACCAAATTAGTATTTCAGATGCAATATATAGAGCAATATAAATAATAGTATCCTATCCTGTTTTATTTATAGAAAAATATATACTTTAATCGATCAACACTTAATGCTACATCTATTGTCATCTCTATCCGTGAAACCTGCATTTTAGTTTACATTATTATATCAGCATTATTTGCAACATAACATATTAGAAAAAGCAGCGATTTAATTGGAATATTTATATTTTATGCTTTGTGATTCTAAAAAAAATTAGTGCTTATTACAATTTAATAGATGATTTACATATGTTCAACAGTATATTACAGTCTACACATATTATTATTATTATTTTTTTTAATATGATAAGATACAATTATTTTTGATATTAATTTAAGATATATATTTGCATTTATAATACATACTTGCTACAAAGAAAAAATAACGATTTCAATATATTATACACACAAAAACAACGATTGATAACACAAAAATATAGAGTTTTTTAGTTACATAAATAACGAAAGATTCATAGATACCAAAGTTGCATTTAATTTGAAATATAAAGAATGAAATTTTTTAGGAGGTTTAACATACAACTATAAATAATAGCATCGTATCCTGTTTTATTTATAGAAAAATATATACTCTAATCGTCAACACTTAATGCTATATCTGTTGTCATCTCTATCCGTGAAACCTGCATTTTAGTTTATATTATTATATCAACATTATTTGCAACATAACATATTAAAAAAAGCAGCGATTTAGTTTGAATATTTATGCTTTTTATGCTTTGTGATTCTAAAAAAATTTAGTACTTATTACAATTTAATAGATGATTTACATATCTTCAATAGTATATTACAGTTTACATATATTATTTTTGTTTTTAATATGATAAGATACAATTATTTCTGTTGTTATTCGTTCGAGTATTAAATAATAATGTCAACGACTGTACATATGCATGTGCTCGATATACACTGCCGAACAAAATTAAAGTCGTCGCCTATAATGCAGTGAGCAGTGACTAACGAAACTATTCCTAATTGGAATTGGCATTGTATTATAAATATATGTATTATTAAATAAATTACATCAAATGAATTTGCTAGAAAACATTATTAGATTTGTAAATTACTCTAAATATTTATATTTACTTCATTAATACGATATTCAAACAAATTAAATTCACAATTAAATCAAATTAAAATAAAACCTTCATTAAAAAATATGTACAATTTATTAACGATCAAGTAACAAAAAAAAACAATTTCCAATTATGTATATAATTTACTTTCTATACAATTACGTTATATAATTTATTAGAATTTCATAAATTTGAAATAGATTCAACAATCCCTTTAAAATTAAATACCATCTTTTAATTGTTCATACAATCGCATTAATCATATATTATATACATGGCATTCCACGTAAGTGGTTCATTAAAAGTTTATGATGTTCTACTATTTACTTATATTTGAGATTTTGGCACCATCACCTGTTCGATTGAAACTATAAATGTAAAATACTTTAACCAAAATATCACTTCCGGTTGACCGGAAATGGACGTCAACAACTTTGTTATTTTGAATAGAATGATATAATTTTCTTTACATTTTTGGATTCTACGGTCATAAATATGACAGTCTTCCCTAGCTATTCTATAGCTACATGTTGCCGTTTTTGAGTATTTAAGTTTTCATTTTTTAAGTCAGAATCATTGCATCATTTGAGAAATTAATATCTCGGTTAATACCGCAAATAGAGACTCCAAATTTGCTATGTTATGAATACAGATATAGCTCTACGAAATGGTACGCACACTTCGCATTCTAATATACAGAGTGTTCAAAACTGAGTAACAAAGTGACATATTTTCGAATGCAGAAAACTCAATTTTCTTAAATAGAACACCCTGTATTTTAATTCGAAATTGGGAGGTAAACATCATCCCTATCATTTTTATTAGCACTCCCTATATCTATCTTTAATAGATTTTGAGATATGAAGAACTTTTTGTAGAACAATCTAAGTAGCTTTGAGTTTAAATGTTCGTAGATGGCTCTGAATGGGTTTATTCAAATTTCATTGTCTAACCATAAGTGTGTGTGTGTGTATGTGTGTATGCCATCGTAATTACATTTTTGAACAATGCAATATAAATAGATATTAATGACATTGTATCATACCCACTCATCTAATATTGAATGTTTTAAATTAATATCTTTGGATTCTTTCAGCGTTAAAAACTATAAACTATAAATACTTTACTGGAATTTTATTACTACAGTGGCTGCTATAAACGTAATCTTCGACCGGAACGCCCGTCTTGACGACATTCGTTCGAAACCTACAAATATCCAGGTATAACTCACTCAATTATTGAACATATTACCTTTCATTTTTTTTAATATAGAACAGCATCATGCCACTGTCGAGAAGTATTTCATCAGAAATATCCCCTGCCACCCTACTACGCGATTGGAAAAAAAAGCAAATGGATTAAATAAAATACGAGAATCGAACTGACGTTTCAAAATTAGAAAAGGAATACGATTATTTTAGATAAAATTAACTTTCGCAATAAATTCCATTCGACTTTCTTTAAACTATTACTATAATAACATGAATAAACGTATTTATTTTTTTTCAGACGAGATTCGTCTAATTATAACACCCAGATGACGGAATACAGTTATCAAGACAACAAATGCAAGAAAACTTCACGAATTGTACCGAATATTCTTGAGCCAGTATTTTGAACAATTCTTCAAATGATTAAATAAACCTGTCGTAATTCAAAATGTTCTAGGCACATTTCTAGATTATAAATGATTAAAGGAACTTTAAAGTACAGAATTTGATCAACGATTGAATCAAATAAAAGATCAACTATTTTTTATAAAATGTAACCAATACATTCTTCTATTTCCAAATTGTATACAATTTCACATTTCAAATAATATTTAATTCAATATTAACAACAAATAGTGTAAGTTTATAATGTCTAAATTTTTCTTTCAATTGCTTAACGTTTAATAAAGGTAAATATATTATAATAATCACGACCTGCATATGACAGTTTGTTTTATACGAACTCACGAATCACAAATTATAAAAATTTATCACTGTCGCCACTTAGCGAACTTATTTGGGATAAATACTTATTATTAAGTTTGACAACCACAGTGATTTAACATTTCCCAAATTAATTCCATTTAATGTATTTCCTTATCCAAACTCAAACAATTAGATTTTATAAAATTATATTTCATTATTTATTAACTACCTAACTTAATTTGATATAAACCAGATTGTCATCATTTATAACCGTTATTAATATTATTTAAACATGTCGCTATTTACAACAATCTGATATACCGTCAATTTAATGTAAGATTGAACGGTTCGACAAAAATTGAAACTCATCAAACATGTCGTGATAATAATTGTAAATGCAAATGATATAAATATGACTATAAATTAAATATTTATATAAATTATAAATATAATACTATAATAAATATTCTGTAATTATGAACATAAAACCAAAATGTAAATAAACTACTTACCTATATAACTATTCAAATATCTGTATAATTAAATATATATAATTTATTACTTAACATTCCGACATATCCTACAAAAATTATACTTTATAATTATAAAAACAAAAACTATTGTAGCATATATACTGAAGTTTAATGTAAACCTGATGACAAATTAATGTAAAATATTACTTTTTTTTCAATTGCAATAAATAACGACACTACATATAGTTAATTACGTTACCTAATATTAATGAAAATTTAAAGATAATATTTCACAATTGCATAACTTTGTTTTTGAATTACAAATTTTAATTATTATTATAAATGAGTTTTATATATATAAAAATAATTATTATATCAAATATATTATATCCAATTATCATCTTTATTATTGCATTTAAATCAGTATTAAGCAAATTAAAAACATCTATAAATAATATTTGATTTCCTTTTTCTTGGTTTTTAGGTCTTTAATATTAAAACATGAATGAATACGACGACGATGTTTCGCTTTATTAAAAAGCTTTTCAAGTAATATATAAATAATGTAGAAATTGTAAATTATAAATAAAATGTTTTTGTTTAATAATGACAAATTGTTGTGTTACTATGATTTTGAATATATTTTTATGTTTTATTTAAAGAATTGCATTTTAAAATAGGAAGTTTTGATTATTTGTTTTTAAAATTTGTAATTAAATAGTTCTTTACAAATATTTACAAATATTTTAGCGAAACGTCGTCGTCGTATTCATTCATGTTTTAATATTAAAGACCTAAAAACCAAGAAAAAGGAAATCAAATATTATATATACATGGTCAAGATTTAAAGTTTTAAAATCCATAAATAATTTATAGTTTTATTGTATTTGCAAATGATTATTATTATAATTACTAAAATTTATAACGTTAATGTTAATAAACAAATTAAAAATTCTCTATTTTTTAACTTGATATAAAATTTTAAATAACAGAAAACTACTACCCTTAAACAAATTAAAAAAAAATGTAAACACGTCAGTTAAAAAATTATTCAAATTTTTCCATACATACAAATATTAAGAATATTCAGTACTTCTTTAATAATTGTGCTTTCATCAATAATATATATATTATATATATATATAATATATATATATATATATATCATAACGCGGGTCTAGTGCGTCCCCCGGAAGGAGCGTAGTTAGAAGCATTTTAAGTGACGTATATTGAACCGCGGGAAAAATGGATAACGCCGATCACTTTTTATTCGCTGTAGCTTTAAATGAAATTATACGATTTTTTATTCTACGCACTTTTTTTGCTTCCTTACATTTGCCTATCTATTTTTGCGTCCACTGCGTATATTTTCAGACAAATTGCTAACTATTTTGCGTCCGATGTATATTTTTTGAATAAAGTTGTAAGTATAATGGCGTCCGCCACGTTGCCACATGTTGGTCGAAATAAATGTATATAGGAGCAATATAGCGATATTAAAGGAGTAATATAGGATCAATATAAATTGTATTTTTGTGTTCTTTCGTGATGGACGCAAAATAGTCGAAATAAAGTATATATCGCCAGTCGAGAACAATGTATGAATTTGGTCTAATTTGATAGCTAACTGAATTGAAATCAGGTTAGCACCGTTTTTAATGCTTAAGAAATTGTTTTATATGTCTAAGCTGATAGAAACATAATATGAGTGTTAAAAAATAGTCTTATTATTACTTCTAATTATATGGTTTTAAAGCACATTTTATGCTTATCTGGAAAAATATTGGTGCAAAGTAAATACCTTGAACTGATTTTTCTGTGAACCAAAAGTATTGAAACAACATATACGTACTTTCCTGGAAGTATTTCGCATTGGAAGAACTGCCAAGAAAATATCGTCAATTACAACTTCTTACAAGCATCATTTTCAGAACTCATGTAGAGGCTTTGAAACCACAAAAGGGTGGTGCGTAAAGGAATACCTAAAGGTTCAACCTGTGAAAATTACACTAGTTTCCTTCACAAAAAGAAGAAAGCTGGTGACCTAAACCACCAACTCTTCATAACGAAAAGATACAATTCAGTCAAGAATCCAAATCCTTAGGACTGGTTCTTGACTCGAGGCTAACTGGAACAACATCTTGACCATATGACAAATAAATGTAATGGCAAAAGGCATTAATGACAAACCTTTAGAACAATTGGAAACAATATGGGGATTGACATCTCGTAACTTTTGTTAACCTATGGCTCCCTGATTTGTGGACAAAGACGATTATTAAACTCGCAAAGAGACAAAGATTAGCTTGCTGTGCATCACTGGAGCTGCAATAAAATCTGCTGCGTAAAACGATGTCAAATCTGCTCCTTTTATTTACATTAAGGGGCGCAAGAATGGAAACATATAGATACTCCTAGGAATGTCAGATTAACTAAACATAACCGTATCTTTAAAATAGGCAGTGATACAATGACGCTCAAAATCTCCTTCGACAAAACCCTCAGAATTACTTGAAAGGTGATGGTTGGACAGCAAAACCCAAACTGGTATGCAAAGCTGATCAATATCCTATCCGACAATCGAACCGGTTCTAAAGAAGTAATTCTATCAGGTAACCTCAAAACTAACCTTGGAATTGCTTGGTAAATGTTGAGCTACTGACTAAACCAATAAAGCTACTTTGGTGCGAGTGCCAAGGCATAAGGCATATCATGCAACGAACTTGCGAACGCCAACAAGGATTCTTCAGTAAAATTCATTGGAGTCTGACCCCAGCCGCTCGAGATAACTTAAACAATCCAAATGAGACACCAGGTTCACTGAAACAGCGTGAAGGACAGACACCTAACAATCGGATGATGAGGCAACATCTACGGCATTTAGCAACAGATGTGCTGGCTTAACAACCGAGTGGCTGGAACGGTACCGAATCTATGAACATGATACGGCTGCCTAAGATAGTACCCACATAGAATAAGCGTCTTTAAAGAATGGCCTGTATGTAGACTATGCAACAAGGAGGAGAAGTAACCCACCACGTTGTTTGAGAATGCGTTTCATTGGAATGGACAGAGACTACCATGGCGGAAGTAATAAACTTAAAAGCTGATCTGTCAGAAAAGTACCACACAGGCTGCTAAGCCTAATTAAGGAATTAAGCACCTCTTTATGTAAAGAAATACACTAATTACGGATAATACCAATAGGTGGTGTTATCGGATAAGGATAGGAAAATGATTTATATTCAGTGCTCAAATCAATCAGTTAATCTATTTGATCTACATATAGTAATAGTGCTGATTATCTGAAATTTACGCTTGTTTTTATTTAATTCTTTACATTATTCTTTGTATATCTACTAAGTGCTGCGAATCGAAATCCGTTTTATTGGAACCGGTTTTTGACGTGGAAATTAATCGCTTTAAAATCAGAAAGTGTAACCGGAAAACCAGTAAAACTGGTTCGAAACCAATACCGGTTTTCAAAAACCAAAATCGGTTGTTTTTAAAATAGGAAGACAGGTATTTATAACGTAATTAACTTCAAAAATGCACACATTTTTTTGACCTCAGGTTGTAAAAATCGTTTTTTTACTGAAAATCGATTAACCGGTTTTCGATATCTTGGTGATTTCTGCAATACTAAGATCTATCGTTCTTTAAAATTCATCAATATACAAAAAAAAAATCTGTTTTAGCCAAAATTGTACATCCATATCAATCCCGCTATCTATTTACACACAAGGAACTGCCAGGTCTATAGTATATAGCATATTCAAGCAGTGATAAGTAAATCGCACAAAGTTTAACTATTGAATAAACTTAAGGAGGCACTCTTTGTGGGGATGCTATGCCATGTCAATGTTTCAAAAAATCAACCTTGATAGAAAATATCAGATTATAATACCAGATAAGAAGGATCGAAAAGGCACTCCAGTGAGAGCGGACTCGAAATGGTATACAGACGCCTCTGGAACAGGCTACGGCATAGGTGCTGGAATATATGTAGAAGAAGCCTAGAAAGACTCTTACGATAAGCTTCACCAGAGATACAACGGTGTAGTTAGGCGGAGGTTGTTGCAATTCATCATTGTGTTAGAGAAATAGAACCAGCCGCACTTAAGGCGTTTAGTTCGTAAGTGCGGAGTCAAAGTTGATTGGGACTGTGTAAGCGCCCTAAATGAGGTGGGTACCCGAATCAACATCGGCTTAGGTTCCAAACCACCGAAAGTGAGGAACATGAGAAGAGCAGATGATCTTTCCAGCAGAGCTTGTCAAGGTCATTCGTCCAGAATTGGTCCTCTGTTGGCATTATCAAATCGCAAAATTATTTATTTATTTATTTATGACCAACATTTAGAGGTAGCCACGCTTTCGCTACATCCCAAGGCTTGGAGAGATACTAGTGTATGTTCATTCGAAAACCTGGAACGGGAACGTACTACCATCCGAAATCATTCAAGACCAATTGTCTCACATCTTTTATACTAAGACTATGGAAAAATTATACATTTAAACATTACAGAAGGAGACTTGTTAGATAATTCTCTGCATATTCTGCAATGGGCATACAAAGGACTCGAAAGGAATATGGACGCAGGGGTACGCTGATGACATTGTCATGATAGCTAGAGGAAGTTCCCGGGCATGGTGGCGGCATCAAGCGTATGCACTGCGAATGGTGGTGGAATGGTGCCTTTCAAAGGACTCTCAGTTAATCCACAAAAACAAAGTGGTTGCCTTAACAACATGAGGAAACTCAATGACCTAGGCGGCGTAAGATGTTTGAGCAGGGTTACAATTAACCAAGTAAAGTATCTCGGTGTTACCCTCGATGCGAAACTAAGCTGGAAAAAACATTTAATCAAAACAACGGCCAGGCTATGCAACTATTCTGGACCTGCAGGAAAAGTTGCTGGCAAACCTGGGGATTAAAACCGAGAGTGATGCATTGGCTATATACTGCCGTGATAAGACCAGCGATAACATACGAGCAGTAGTCTGGTGGAGGAGGACAGAAGTGTCCTCCGCAGTGAAACTGCTAACCACCGTCCAGAGGCGGCATTGCTGGGAATCACTGGTGCAATTAACAGCACAGGACCGCCTCTTTGGAGATCATTGTGGGCCTGCACGCCGCTGCAGCTTTATGTGAGAGCGGAGGCAATGAATGCGATCTTTAGACTGAAAGCAACAATTTGTGGAGCATCCAACTTCAGGGTGGGAGGGCACGCTTGCTGGACGCGCCACTGCTGCAAATGCCCACAAACAGCATGGCAACCCAAATTATCTTCACTGGAAAGGTGAAAACTCCATACCGAACAGAGACCAGGCGCAGCCAGGGCACCGGAGGCCGATATTTCTGGGCCCCAGTCCAATCAAAGGATATCCATAAGCCTGGGAAACTACAACGGCTTGCCAGCAGAGGTATTCGCCCTTGCAGCTGTGCAGAAAGTATTGCAAAAAGGGGTACAATGAGTGGAAAAATTAATAAATGACTGAGAGCAAGACAGCCAGGCTGTCATTACTGCAGTCTCGAACCCCGTACTAGGTCAAAACTAGTTAGAGTTTGCAAACAATCCCTCAATGCACTGGCACGAGACTACACGGTTTCTATTGGGGTGCCGGACATGACTATATAAAGGGCAATGTAAAAGCCGACAACTAGCCAAAGAGCTCTAAGAGACACTTATGGGCCAGGCCCGTATGGATATAACGAAGGATTCGCAAGAAGGGAGATCTGAACCTGGTTGGATAAAGAAAATACAAAGAAAATGGAGGTCGACGAAGGTCAACTTATACCAAAGCGCTGATAGGGAAATGGGGATGTTAGTTTCTCTGATAACCCTACTCAGGCGCAATAAGAAGAAGTTAAAACCGTTACTGGGTTGGTAATGAACACTGTCCCCGAAAAAGCAATCTATACAACATAGACCGGGTAAGCGAACGGTGGTGTAGAAGATGCGAACTACAGGAGGAAAACGAGTTTACAAGTAATCTGCACATGTGACGAACTAAGATATCAGGCAGAAATATCGGGAGAGATCTATTGGAGCCCTCGAAGATTCTCAAGATCCACTGGCAAAATACTGGATTTATAGAGAACACCAAACTGCTGGAGTGGAAATAAGAAAGAATTAATAGGGATGGTACAATGAGCACCTAGCTCGAAGTGCCGGGACATTAAGTGCCCACCCATACTTTTAATGAATGAATGAATGACTGAATGAATATGACCAAATGATACACTCACAGGGTCACATATACAACTAAACAGCATATAAAAAATTAACATTTGAGATATATGTAAACAAACAAATGTCCTCTTCATCTAAAACTACAGACTAAAAGCTAGAACTAGACGCATGATGAGTCAGAGAATAGTGGAAAAAGTGAGCAGGAGAAAGACAGTAAAGTATTTCTAAAGGAACAAGGTGTGAATTTACTAGAGACATAGTGAGTAAAGACAGGAAGACTGCCAAAATGGTAGAAGGTTGCGACTGGTTCATTGTAAACAAACGGGCATATGACAACATTGGCCTGGCAGATGATGCTATTTGATTTTGTCAGGAGGAGGAAAAAACACTAGTAGACCTAAAAGAAGACGGCAACAATTAGAGTGCGTCTCCTAGAAAAAAAGGTGACCGCATAGACCAAAAAGGTTGCGGTGAGCTTGCCGTCGGCCACCTTAACCCTAACCCAACTTAAACTATGTGTCGGTTGAGGTTGATGCAAGAAAACACTTATAATATGTTAATGATATAACGACAAATGTAAATAGCAAAGGTAAAAAAGTGTGTGCTTTAATGAAGAAGCATTCTCAGAGTTAGTACCATCCTACGAAATCAGATACCCAAGCTAAATTGCAAGGTTTTGAATATGTGAACTGAAAATCTATTTAAAATGTTGGATTAGTGATAAGCAAGACCATGACTATGTTTATTTTGGTGAGGCGCCAGGTAGACTTCAAGCTTGTTAGTTCTTTCATACTGTTACTTCGATAGTACCATACATAATCAATTTGAGAAAATTGTAAAAACAAAAGTATGCCGATTTCACCTTCCCCATTTGGCAAAAGTGTTCTGAGAGAATTGTTTTGATTCTAATTGATCTGTTATGTGGCTGTACATAGCCGAGACTTTAGGCAAGAGTTAAATCTGTCATATATATCCATTTTCTGGAATTTGTTTACTGTAACTTAAAGATGTCGTTGTGACTAAATTGGATTTTGTAATTTTTAAGTTCTAACAAAAAAAAACAATAATGGCAGATATCCATGGCATTCTATGGAACTAAAAAAAGTAATGGGAGAACCTAACTGAAAAAATTATGTAGAGGTAGTAAAAAAGTAATACTGGAAGAGAAACGGTAGTATAAGTCTAAAATAATTAAAATTTCTGTAAATATTACAATTTTGTAATGAAAACATCTATAAAAAAAACCAAATCACGGGCACTCTTACTAAACGACACTTTCACAATGCTTCCACAATGTATTCATTAGTCAAAGGAAAGAAACACTCTAACATTTGTTTTTAAATTGGTCATACATATGCCTACTGATTTACAATCACTAACCTCATCGGTTCTTCTATATGTGTGCGACGTTGCCAAGTAGAAGAACAAATATGCGCGGTTTGAAATAAAAATATACGGCAGTGTATATTATTTGGCTCAATCGCATTTCTGTGAACTAAATTAACACTTGAATTTTACATACGAACACTGATTTTGCTTCCACCCTATTTTCATCATAGATACTAAACGGGTTGGATAAAAATATGAGAAAAAACCCTGCAATGGTGGTGGCATGACCAACGGCATGTACGGACAATTTTTTTTTTTCTTAGCGGTTTTATTCGATTAATAAGGCCGAACTATTTTGCGTCCGTATACGGAACGCATAAAGTCGAGGACGCAAATGTAATGTATTATAAATATATCCCATGCACTTATTTTGCGTCCATGCATTGCCATTTTACATTACATTTTGCGTCTCGACTATTTTGCGTCCGTATACCGGACGCAAAAATAGTTCCGCCTTATTAATCGAGTAAAAACGCTAAGAAAAAAAAAATTGTCCGTGCGTGCCCGTTGGTCATGCCACCACCATTGCCAGGTTTTTTTCTCATATTTTTATTCCAACCCGTTTGTACCTAAGATGGAAAATAGGTGGAAGCAAAATAGTGGCGTCATATGTAAAATTCACGTATAATTTAGTTCACAGAAATGCGATAGAGCGAAAATAATATACTTATGCGTATATTTTTATTACATACCGCGCATTATTTTGCTCCTTCTACTTGGCAACGTCGCACACATATAGAAGAATCGATGAGGTTAGTGATTGTAAATCAGTAGGCATATGTATGACACAATTTAAAAAAAAAATGTTAGAAGTGTTTCTTTCCTTTGACTAATGAATACATTGTGAAGCATTTGAAAAGTATCGGTTTAGTAAGAGGTGCCCGTGATTTTGATTTTTTATAGATGTTTTCTTTACAAAATGTATATTTACCAAAATTAAAATTATTTAATTATACTACCGTTTCTCTTCCAGCATTTCTTTTTTTTTGATACCTCTACATAATTTTTCAGTTAGTTTCTCCCATTAATTTATTTTAGTTCAATAAGCCAAGGATATCTCCCAAAACATTACAAAATCCAGTTTGCCACAACAACTATCTTCAGTTATAGTAAACAAATTCTAGAAAATGGATATCATATGATAGATTTCACTATTGTACTAAAGTGTCGACTATGTATAGACCACCTAATAAATCAATTAGAATCAAAAAAACAACTTTAATCTGAGAAGACTTTGCCACACGGGAAAGTGAAATCGACTATTCTTTCTTTACAATTTTCTCAATTGATTACAGTATGGTATATCATAAGTAATAGCACGGAAGAACTGCAAAGATTGAAGTATGGCACCTGGCGCCTCCACCAAAATAAAACATGTCATAGTCTGCTTATCCATAAGTGAGGAAATCGACATTAAACACACACAGTTTTTCAACTGTTAAAACTTAGATATCGACATATAGTGTAAAGTAGCAAAAGACATGCTGTCGATTATAACAATTATTTAACAGTTATTAAGTGTTTTTCTTTCATCGACCTCAACCGACACATAGATTAAGTTGGGTTAGGGTTAAGATGGTGGATGGATAGGTTTCACTGCAATCTTTTCAGATCTATGTGGTCACCTTTTTTCCTAGAAGACACACTCTAATTTAATTAGGTCTACTATCCTTGAGAGCGCCTCTTTTGTGTATTTGTTAGCTGTGGGGTTCTCCACGCCCATGACTAGAAACCTTGTCCTCGCCAGGTCGTCGCATTACCACAGTACATGAACTGGTGTTTTCCTCCTCCTGACAAAATCTGCAAATAGCATCATCTGCCCAGGCCAATGTGTTACATATGCCTGTTTAGTTTGCAAATGACCAGTCAGCAGACCTACTACCATTTTGACATCTTGACATATTCCTGTCTTTACTCAGTAGGTCTCTAGCAAATTCACGCCTTTGTTCTTTAGAAATTTTTTGCCTGTCTCTGTCCTGGCCACTTTTACCACTATTCTCTGGACTCATCATGCGTCTAGTTCCTAGCTTTTAGTCTGTAGTTTTAGTTGAGACGACATTTGTTATTGTTTATACATATCTCAATTGTTAATTTTTAATATGCTGTTATGTATATTCTGTGTCGCACAGTTGCCACATACTTATAACGTCATATGACAAGTGCTGTACCTGCCGTTACAATTATTTGACACATCAAGAAAGTAGTTCTCATCTTCTCAATGTTATCGCTGTTACGAGCATACTTCCAACGCAATCTGCCCACTAACATCTTTCATGCTTGATCGACGATAAGGACATGGCACTGCTGCACGATGAAATGCATTACTTATAAACGACCTTTGAAGTTTGAAATAGACCGACGGGGTATATGAGACCCTGTAGGTTTATCATGCTGATTATAATAAATAAATTTGCGATTTGGTAATGCCAAAGAAGGACCAACTCTGACGAAGGACCTTAACAAGTCTTGCCTGGAAAGATCATCCGCTCTCTTATTTTCCTCAATTTCGAGTGGTTGGGAACCTATGCTGATGCAGATCGGGTACCCACCTGATTAGGGCGCTTACACAGTCCCAAATTACCTTAGACTCAGCACTTACGTAACGAACGCCTTTAAGTGTAGGGTGGTTCGATTTCTCTGACACAATGATGAATTGCAGCGAACCTTCAGCTAACTACACCGTTTAATCTCTGCTGAAGCTTACCGTAACAGCCTCTCTAGGCTTCTTTACATATATTCCAGCTCCTATGCCGTAGCCTGTTCCAGAGGTGTCTGTATACTCCTTTCGAGTCCGCTCTCACCGGGTGCCCTTTCGGTCCCTCTTATCTGGTATTATAATCTGATATTTGAAAACTGGCATCGCATGGCATCCCCACAAAGAGTGTCTCCTTAAGTTTATTCAATAGTTTTTTGTAGTCAACGCTGTGCAATTTACTTATTGTTGCTTGAGTATGCTAATATACTATTTCCTTGTATGTTAAATATTATAGCGGTGGCAGATTTAGAATGACTTCCATTACAGTGGTGGGGATCGATTTCATTGCACCCGTGCCACTTAAAGACTTTTGTACGACACTTGGCGTTTTGACCGCCTCCGTTTACTACAATTTTGGTCACCATACTACTGCTCCGTACTTTATGGCTGGGCTATAATCATAATGTCGTTTCCATTTGCACTGCTTTAAAAGTTGTTGTGATATATAGTGCGAAATGCCAGTTTCACAATAAGAAAAATATGAGATGCCATGAGATTTCTGAAAATTATGTTCCGGCTCTATATCAAGATGTAATTTAACACGTTAAAACAAACACAATGGGAAAGATTACTGTTAATGTATGAGTATGTACCTAATACAGCGGATACAGAAATTTTTATTGATTTTTAATTTTTATTTCTGTAGTCATTTGTAATTATTGAAGAAGTTGATTTCGGTAGAATTTTGTGGCTGGTTTCATGTAAAGTCCTACATAATTGCCAAACGATTCCGACTTTTATATTTTTATAAATAAAAAATACCTTAATTATTATCTAATCATTAAATTTATTATTATAATATCTTTCTGGACCTATGGCGTATACACATCGTTTTATGGCCAGATGTTAATGTACTGGACAACACACACATATACTAAATAATTTCAAATGAAAATATTATGATATCTTGATATGAATGTGCAATTTTGTTAAAGCAGATTTTTTGTATACTGATAAATTTTAAGAACGGTAATTATTAGTGTTGCAAAAATCACCAGATATCAAAAACCGGTAATCGATTTTCAGTAAAAAAAAAAAAAACGTTTTACAACTTAAGGTAAAAAAACCGTGTGTATTTTTGAAGTTAATTAAGTTATAAATACCGTCTTCTGATTTCAAAAATGGATTTTTGGTTTTGAAAACTGGTTTTGTTTCAAAATCGGATTGATTTGAGCACTGAATATAGATCATCTCCCTATTCTTTAACACTGCATTGTATTATTCCTTAGATACGAGTAGTGTATTTCTTTACATAAGAGGTGTTAATTGCTTAACTAGGCTTCGCAGCCTGTGTGGTATTTTTTCCGGCAGATTAGCCTTCAAGTTGATTGCTTCCCGCAATGGTAGTCTCTGCCGTTCCAATGAAACGCATTCAAAAACAAGTGGTGGGCTACTTCTTCTCCTTTTGCATAGTCTACATACAGGTCCATCTTTAAAGACGCTTATTCTATGTGGATACTATCTTAGGCACCGTACCATGTTCATCGTTCGGTACCGTTCTAAGCTGTATTCGTTGCTAAATGCCTGGATGATTGCCTCATTATCCCTTTGTTGTGTTTGTCCTCATACTGTTCCAGTAAGCCTGGTGTTTCTTTTCGGTCCACTCAGTTACTGCATCACGTATCGCAGTATTGGTTACCTCGAGAGCTGGGTCAGATCCAATGAATTTTAAGGAAGAGTCCTTGTTAGCATTCGCAAGTTCGTTGCATGCTATGTCCTTATGCCCTGGTATTCACACAAAGTAACTTTATATTGTGTTTAGTCAGTAGTTCAAGATTTACCAAGCAGTTCCAAGTTAGTTTTGAGGTTACTTAATAGAATACTGCTTTAGAGCGTTCGATTGTCGGATAGAATACTGATCAGCTTTGCATACCAATTTTGGGTTTTGCTGTCCAACCATACCCGTTCACGATAATCTTGAAGGGTTTGTCGAAGGAGATTTTGAGAGTAATTGTATCACTGCCCATTTAAAAAATACGGTTGTGTTTGTTATTCTGACATTCTAGGAGTTTCCATTCTTGCCACCCCATTAATGTAAATAAAGAGAGTAGATTTGACATGGTTTTCCATAGTAGGTTTATGCAGCTGCAGTGATGCACAAGCAAGCTAATCTTCGTCTCTTTGCGAGTTTAATAATCGTCTTCCTCTGCGTGGTCTTTGTCCACCAAATCAGGGATCCATAGGTTAAAAAAGGCTTACAAGATGTCAATCTCGATGTTTTCCGAATTGTTCTAAGGGTTTTCATTCATTCATTAAAGTTAGGGTGGGCACTTACTGTCCGGGCACTTGAGCTAGGTGCTCATTGTACCATCCCTATTAATTCTCTTATTTCTACTCGAGCAGCTTGGTTTTCTCTATAAGCCCAGTATCTGCCCACTGGAAACTTGAGAACCTTCGAGGGCTCCAATAGATCTCTCCCGAAATATTTCTGCCTGAGTACCTTCAGTTCCTCACATGTGCAGATTACATGTAAACTCGTTTCCTCCTGTAGTTCGCATCTTCTACACCACGGTTCGCTTACCCGGCCTGTGTTGTATAGATGTTTTGCAGGAGACAGTGTCCAGCTACTCGCCCAGTAATGGTTTTAACTTCTTTCTTACTGCACCTGAGTAGGTTATCAGAGAAACTAACATCCCCATTCCCTATCAGGGCTTTGGTATTCTTTGTACTTTCTTTATCTAACCAGGTCCAGATCTCCCTTTTTTCGGAATTCTTAGTAATTCCACATACGGGCTCTGAACCCATGAAGTGTCTCTAGAGCCTCAATCGGCTAGTTCGTCGGCTATTACATTGCCATTTACATCCTCATGTTCCGACACCCAAATCAGAGACACCGTGTAGTCTTGTGCCAGTGCATTGAGGGATTGTTTGCAGTCCCGAACTAGTTTCGACCTAGTTATGTGGTTCGAGAATGCCTTAATGACAGCCTGGCTGTCAGTCATTATATTAATTTTCCTCCTCATGTAGCCCCCTTTTGCAATCATTTCTGCACAGGTTGCAAGGGCGAATACCTCTGCCTGGAACTGTTGTATGTTTCCTCAGGCTTATGGATATCCTTTGATTAGGACTGGGCCCACAAATACCGGCTCCTGTGCCCTGGCTGATTTGGATCCGTCCGTGAACCAATTATCATTAGCAGTGCTCTCACTACGTGCCTGTCTCTGTTCGGTATGGAGATTTTCACCTTTTCAGTGTAGATAATTTCAAGTGCCATGGTATCCGTGGGTTTGCAGCAAGGCCCGTCAAGCATCGTGCCCGTAGTATAATGTGCCCTCCACCTGAGTTGGGATGTCACAGGTTGTTGCTTTCAGTCTAGGGATCGCATTCATTGCCTCCGCTCTCACATAAAGCTCCAACGGGGGAGGCCCACAATGGTCTCCAAAAGGTGGTCCCTCTGTTGTTAATTACACCAGTGATACCAGCAAGGGTTATCATTAATGCCATTAGCTATTACATTTATTGTGTCATGTGTCAAGTGTTGATTCCAAGTTAGTTTCGAGTCAAGAACCACTCCTAAGGATTTGGATTCTTGACTGAATTGCATCTTTTCTTTATGAAGAGTTGGTGGCTTTAGGTCACCCAGCTTCTTTTTTTTCTTGAAGGAAACTAGTGTAATTTTCACAGGATTCAACCTTTAGGTTTTTCTTTACACACTACCCCTTTGTTGGTTTCAAAACCTCTGAGTACTGAAATGATGCTTGTAAGAAGTTTGTAATTGGTGAGATTTTCTTAGCAGTTTCTTTCATTTGCCAAATACTTCCAGGAAGTAAGTATATTTTGTTTCAAACTTTTGGTTCGCTGGAAAATCAGTTCCGAGGTATTTAGTTCGTACCAATATATTTTTATTTTCCCAGATAAGCATAAAATGTGCTTAAAACCATAATAAATTAGTACTAAATAAGACTTTATTTTTTAACACTCACATTATGTTTCTATCAGCTTTCACATACAAATAATTCTCAAGCATTAAAAAACGGTGCTAAACCTAATTTTCAATTCAATTAGTTATCAAATTCGACCAAACCTCATACAGTGTTCTCGACTGGCGATATACACTTTATTTCGACTAATTTGCGTCCACCACGAAAGAACGCAAAAATACAGTTTTATATTGATCCTATATTAAATATGCTATATGCTTCTACATACGTTTATTTCGACCAACATGTGGCAACGTGGCGGACGCATTTATACTTACAAGTTTATACAAAAAAATATACATCGGACGCAAAATAGTTAGCAATTTGTCTGAAAATAATACGCAGTGGACGCAAAATAGATAGGCAAATGTAAGGAAGCAAAAAAGTGCGTAGAATGAAAAATCGTATAATTCATTTTAAAGCTACAGCAATAAAAAAGTGATCGGCGTTATCCATTTTTTCCCGCGGTTCAATATACGTCACTAAAATGCTTCTAACTACACTCCTTCCTGGGGACGCCACTACGACCGCGTTATGAAAGGAAGCAAAATAGTTAGCGGGATGTAAATATATATATATATTAATATACAAACAGACAAGTTACATTTCAAATCCTTATTATAATTTAAGTAAATAGCACAAATGTTTCACAAATTTAGTCATAGAAAAAAAGTAATACTTTAAACACTAATTAATGTTGTAAATCAAATAATGTAAATTATATTATTTTTTCGGTTTAGAATAATGGTTTACGTAAGCATCACATATATGTAAAATGTAGCTCACACTAATTTAAATATATTATAGTTTTTCTAAAGAAGGCAATATATATTGCCGAAATGTTAAAAGAATGTAGTTTCATTTTAAACACAATTTATCGTCACTAATATCAAGAAAACGATTTCAAATTATATATATATATATATATATATATGTATATATGTATATTATTATTAATAGAAATTAAAACACCACAACATCAAACTCACAGTAACATTATTTTCCAAATGAAATTTGTTGATTTGTTTTATAAATAAAATAAAAACTAAAAATTTTATTCCTTTCATTTAAAATAAATAAAACTCCAAATACAAATTAAATATTTATTTAAAAAAAAAAACAAATGGATTTAATAAAAAATCTGAAAATAAAAAACCATTTATATAAGAAAATATAAAAATTAAAATAATATATATAACTTACTATTTTTGTTGTATAATTAGCGTGGCTCCGGGAGCCACATAGTACTTATTTATCACGGCTTTCTCAGCCAATCTATTAAGAAAAAAATAATCAGGAATTATTTATTACATAAATTTAGAAAATATGCAAAAAAAAAAATGTATTATTGAAATTAAAACAAAATATTTACCGAATTAAAACGTTTAAACATTTATTATAAATAAACACTTACTTTTTTTTTGGGCGCCGCCTTTTTTTCTTTTTTTCGATGTTATTCCCTTTCTGAAATTTTATAAAAACAATACAAAAATAATCATACTATAAACAATATATAACAATAACTAACACTACACTATAGAATATGAAAGACCTTTAACTTTAAATGCCGAACCGCTAAAAATTATTACCCGAAAAAATATTCCGACCGAAAATCCATACAACAAAATATTACTTAACTTAGCGTCGCTTTACAATTCATAATTTTTTTATTGCGTACAATAAAAATAATCCCTACCCAGTAAACAAAATTTTAATTTCCTGCAATTATATTTAGTAACTTCAATTTAAAAGCTTCAATTCTAATAACTATTAATGTAATACAAAATCGTAGGCAAGTTCATGCTATGAGGTTGAAGTTACTTACAATAATTGCGGTAAATTTGAATTCGGTTTACTGGATATTCTGTATACATATTAAAAAAAAAACTCGCACTCAGCAAATCGAAATCCATTAAATACGCATACACTATTTGTACAGAACTATAAAACCGCCTCAACAAAAGTGCATCATATTAAATAAAAAATTAAATCTTTTTTAATTATATTACTTTGACGATCGCCGATGCGTTCATACCAGCGTCTTGTCCGATTCCACGCTCATTTTCTTGCCATTTCGATTCCATTATGTTGCAACGATTAATATTTAAAATATAATTCAAAAAACGAAAAATTAAAATGCATATAAAATGAATAGTATTAAAATAAAAAAAAAAGAAATTATTAATAATAATTAAATATATTTAAGAATAATAAATGTAATTCTTACCTTCTTCAATATGTGCAAAAATCACAATTATTTAACAAAAACATCACGTTTCCATAGTTTCGCACAGTAACGCAATCATGAAATATTAAAGAAAAAAACCCACCAACAAAAGCCTATAAGAATATGATGAAACATAAATTCAATAAAAAAAAATAAAAAATCAATCAAAGAACCAATATATCACTAACAAAATAAATATTTCATAAAAAAAAAACTAAATAAATCCAAATAAGAATTTATGAATTTATAATACTGCGTTTTACCGCCAACAACTGTCACAGTAAACCGTACAAACAGGTTACGTAAAAATACCAAGCGTGACAATCAAAACATTGTCATTTGTGTTGATACCAGTTTACCCTAACCTGATCTACTATTTGGTGTATCAATGGCCGCGGTTTAGAGCACGAACATGATACATATCAGTAACGGTTTCCGCTACACCAAATGGCGACCGGTCCATTGTATGTTATCGATGTAGCACAAATGTAACGGTACGTTATTAAGACGAATTGTCAACAGTTTCCAAACCGTTTGGGAACAGCTACGTAACAGTTACGTAATCTGAACGCGGCCATTAATAGCGATACGAGATAATTTATAACGTTAGTTAAAAGGTAATACGCGCTCAGGTATGTTTTTATATGTGATTATTCAGTTTTTAGACAGATTAAGGAATAAATTTCAAGAGAAATGTCAAATTACGGAACGCTCATATTCCCAAATTGTTAGGACGATTTTGGAAGGAAAGAGGCGCGTAGGTGATGCGAAATAGATAGTAAAATGGCTGGATATAAATGATGAGGCTCTGCGATAACGAAAATTACACGCAGTTGCCCAAAATATTGCAAAATACTTTCGATAAAGGCAGCGTCTTTTTGCCGATACGGCATTACCGGACAATAACGAAAAGGCAGGTAGGTGGTATTTTTCGCGATATTTTTAGCGAAATTATTGAGCCAGGATCAAGTAAGACGTCAAACTAAAAGCGTCAATTTGTCCCGCTAATATCGGCTCAGAAACCGTAACGTGGTGCGAAATTATTTTTGAAACGGCTTTATGTATCCTTCGTTTTACAGTTTGAACCCTAAAATGGAGTGGAAACGGGAAAATTCCAGCAAACAATCCAATTATTTTACATTTAGAGTGTTATTTTTAGGGAAATATAAGGTATTTTACTTTAATCTTGATATAAATGAAACATTATCTTAATTTTTTGTTTATAGAGCCTGTAAAAAACTACTGCGAAATCTTCACCGATGAAGGTTATATCATTATTTGTCGACTTGAAATTGAAACAATAGGACATACAACAGCAAACAACCCTTTTTTGCCTCAAAAGGATTGTGATGTGTAAAATTATCTTTTCTACTACTACAGTTAATACATCTATAGAATTATTATGTGGAATACAGTGTGCCATTATATCTTAAAAGTTTACGATGTAGTATAATTCAAAATTCTCATGATAATTTACGGCAGTGGTTATATTGCGATATTGCGATTGTATTTCTGAAATGTTTTATTTCAAACTATTAATTAAATAAAGAATAAATAAGACAATATCATATTTTATATTAATTCGTTAAACAAATATCAACAAAAACCAACAATTAAATTGATTCTTGACTCATTAGTCAATTTCTAAGTCACACTGTTATTTAAACAACATATTGCTATATACATAATTATACAATGTAAGATTTGTTTGTGATGATTGAAAGTGATTATAAAAAAAGAATGTGATGTGAATATTAAAATTAGAAACGGTAAGTATTGTATTTCCTAATTATGGTTTATTATAATATATATATTAGTTTGCTACTCTTCTGAAAATTTAACATACCTTTTAAACTGCATACGCTAACATAAGTACATCCTATACTACCGATCTTTCATTTTACTGCAATGTACACACATTCGCATACGATAGTGTTTCTAATTTTTTAGATCATGTCAATAAAGTATAAATACAAATAAAACGCTTTCATTACATTAAAAGAACAAAGAGAAAAAAAAAACACTTTAATTTCTTTGTTTTTTAATTGCAAAATTACATGGAATTCAATACACAACTACAATATGTAAATCTTAAACACACTCATTAAACTATTTCTCTCTAAGTAAATGATAGAGTACAAGAAAAGAAACATTCTTGGTAAGTGCGAAGAGAATACTACGGCTTTTACTATTTTCACGATAGAATTATGAATCAGGAAAAGTAAACAAGATAACATTTTCCACTATATGCTGCTGTTTGTTACAAAGAAATTAGAAAAATATTATCATTTTATTGAGTACTTAATATATTTTATGCTCTACTACTTTAGGGAATTCAAAAACGCAATAAAATATAAATAAATTTCAACTATTAATTGCATTTGCATCGAATTCTCACACAACGGAACACACGTGCATCGCGCATCATGTGACACAGTTTGTTCAACTCAATAGTGAAATAGTCTATTAAAGTTCCTAAGACAGCGTTTGTCTATTATTAGCGTATACAAAAACAAAAACGAAGCAAGTAACAAATTAAATGCGGTAGCGTCTATTTTTAAATCACGCTTCACGTTATACCTAACAACATCGTTGCAATAGTGGTTTAGTATAATTCAGAATTTCCAGGAAAATATCATTTTGATATACGTAAGTGTGTTTGTTCAATTCAATTAATGATATATTCATGTGTGTTTCTATTTCGTGATGTTTAAATTAGAATAATGCCGAGGAGAGGAAAATCCAAATTAACCTCGAAAAAGGGTCGTCATACGGATGGAAGGGTTAGGTCTAGGCAACAAACACCATCCGGAAATAGACATTAGGTTATATAATGGAATAACGTATTAACATGGTATATCTTCTAGGTGCTATACAACTTAAGTCGCGAGGCGCTAATTACACCATTATAGGGAATCTGAGAATTCTGAAAGTTGGCTAAATCTGCTACCACATATCTATCGTTGGGTAGAACTGTTTTAATGACATAGGGACCTCTATATTTCGGTATTAGTTTCTTATTTACTCCTTGAGTAGTGTCCACATTGGTGATCATCACATAATCTCCAGCCTTATATTCGTGTGGGGCTTTGTGTCGTTTATCATAATAATTTTTATTCTTTTGTGCTTTCTCAATACTTGTCGAAGCCTCATATCTTAATTGTAACAAATCTCTTATTTCATCTCCTTTCAATAATTCTAATCCTTCCCGTATAGTATCATCAATAAGTCCAGCTTGATTTATTCCAAATAATAACATGGATGGTGTTTTACCAGTGGAACGATTTACGGTGTTATTGATAGAAAATTCAGCGTCAGATGAAATCTTATCCCAATTGCACTGCTTCTCATCACTAAGTTTTCCCAACAAAGGAGTCAGAAATCGATTTACGCGCTCTATCTGGCCGTTTGCCCGGGGAGTTCCGGTAGCAATTAATGTATGCTTAATACTGTGTTCTTCTACAAATTCTTTAAAAAGGTCGGACGTAAAGCAAGAACCTCTGTCCGAAATAATCTGTTTAGGACGAGAATAGTGACTAAAATAAGATTTCAGATGTTTTACAACCTCACTGGTTTTAGTGGTGACGCAAGCATAAACTTTAACAAACTTTGTAAATCCATCAATTATTTCAAATATATACTTCTGGTTGTGGGTGCTTGGCATTGGTCCATAATGATCAATATGGATAACCTCAAAAGGTAAGTTACCCTTTGGTATGGGGTGTAATACTCCCTCTTGTTTCCCACTCTTTAGATTATACTCAATACATTTGAGACAGTTGTTCAGGTGGTTTCTTACCTTGCCTTTCATTTCAGGGAACCAGTACGTGCGAGAAATCAACTCCATGGTCTTATCCAACCCTACATGACCCATTTTGTCATGATAGTTGAACAAAAACAAAGTTGTGGATTCCATTGTCTTAGGCACATAAAATGCTAGATCACCTTTTGTTTTACGATAAACTAAGCCATTTCTCATTTCGAATAAAGGATGTTCAGAAACTTTCCAAGAACGTTGAAAATTTCTTGAATCTCATCATCTTGAGATTGTTTCTAATAGCTAAAGTTTGCTGAAACGTATTTCCTTCTAATACAAAAATGCAATTAAACCTACTTAATGCATCAACATGTTGCATTCTACTATTAGGTCTATGTTTAATATCATAATCATAGTTTTGCAAAAGCAAACACCAACGCATGATTCTTGGGTGCATCTCTCTTTTGGATAAAGTAAGTCGAAAGCTATCACAATCTGTAATTATGGTAACTTTAATACCCTGCAGGTAAGTATGAAATCTTTTAAGAGCGTAAACAGCTGCTAAACACTCGAGTTCATAGCTGTGATATTTCATTTCACATTCTGTTGTGCGCTTACTAAAGTAAAATACCGGATGAAATTTCTCATCAGACTGTTTTTGCATGAATATACAACCAAAACCTAAGCTACTAGCATCACAATGTAATTCGGTCTCATTGCATGGTGAATATATGGATAAAATTGGTTGTGATATTAATTTATTTCGTAAATGATCAAATGCCTGCATGTGCTCGCTCTGAAATTTAAATTCTTGGTTCTTTCTTAAAAGGTCGTACAAAGGTTTAACTATTACGGCAAAATTGGGCATGAAACGTCTGAAATAGCTTGCTAAGCCTAAATATCTTTGTAACTGCTTTACATCGGTGGGAATTGGATAATCCCTTATAACTTTAACATGGTCTCCATTGGGACTTATGCCGTCTTTGTCAATAGTATATCCCAAAAAATCTATTTTGGTCAAAGGAAAAAAGCATTTGTCCAGCCGCAAGGTTAGTAAATTTTTGGACATTAAGTCGAATACCCTCTTTAAGATTTCTAAATTCTCTTCAATGGTAGTGGTCGCTATTAATATATCATCTAAGAAAACTATGATTTTGTTTTCGCGAATTAAATTTTTAAAAATATAGTTTATATAACGTGAAAAAGTTGATGGCGCATTCGTCAGACCCATTGGCATCTTTGTATACTCAAACTGACCTAATTGAGTAATAAAGGCAGTGTATTTCACCGAATCGTCAAGCCATTTTTACGTGGTGGAAACCATTCTTGAGGTCCAATGACGTGAAATATTTCTTATCTCGTAACAATTCTAATTGATCATCGATCACCGGAAGGGGATAATGATCTCGTACAGTTATTTTATTTATTTCCCGATAATCTAGGCATAGGCGATACCCTCGATTGTTCCTTTTATTTACTAGAACAATTGGACTACAATAAGGGGAACTACTTTCTCTTATAATATTTTTACTAAGTAAGTCGTCTAGTATTTTTTGCAATTCGGTTTTCTCAAGAAACGATAATCTTCTAGGTCTACTACTAATTGGATAATCATGCTTCAATTTTATGTTCATCTCAAAATCTGCTTCTGGTTTCTCTGGGCGTTTAGCATGTAAATAGGTAGTTTCAAATATAGTTTCGTTTTGTTTAGTTGAAAAAGCTAACATAGGATCAACATTTATGCTACATGTAATAATAGTTTCATTAGTGTCAATATTTATGTGCATAAGTTCATTTATAGTCGTACAAATATCAATATTGTCACTTTTAGCAAGATTTTCCTCACCAAAATTTATTTGAAAACCTGGTAAAGAAGTGAAATCTCTACCTAATATTGCAGGAAAGTTCATAGTTTCATCACAAACAACAAAGAAAGATATAGGAACATCTTTATCATATACACTAAACTTATTTAGGAACTTGCCTAAAATTTCTAATTTTGTACCGATTATACCAAAATAATCATTATTAGAATTACAAACAGAATAGCTACAAGGAGGTAAATACTTTGATCTAATAATACTTATAGGACTACCTGTATCTAACACTGCAGTTACGCTAATATAACCGAGGTCTTCTCCAAGGTGTAGACGAACAGGAATTTTATATGCGGCAGGTAACGGAGAAGGGGCTTCATCCAGTACCATAGTGGTGCTGTCTGGTGCCGGAGTTCGGGTTGACTGCTTTCTTCTGGGACAGTCCCGCTGCTGGTGGGTAGTGGCTCCGCAACCATAGCAAGATCCTCTTTCCCGCTTTGGCTTACTACATTTTGATGCGGTGACCTACCTCGTTGCAATTATAGCACTTGAGTGATGCCTTGAGTGCCTTGCTATCGAAACTGTTGAGGTTGAAGGAGTTGTCTTCGCACCGCCTTGATTCACACTTTGCCTTTCTACATTGTTAATTTCACCCATCACGTTCAATATGTGAGATAGATCTCTAAATTCCTTAACCTTCGCCTGTGTCTGCAACACAGCATTGTCAAAACCATCTATTAAATATGTCATGATATCAGTTTCCGGTAACCCAGCTTTATTGCCTAAAATCACTTTCTCGTGGAAATAGTTTGCAAATCTTTCGTTCTTTTTCCAACGGTGACTCCCAAATTGTTTCATAGCTGTTAATTTATCCTCTTTACACTGAAATATATTTTCCATTTCAGCTTTTAACTCGGCTAATCCTAATTCTGCATGCATAGGTTTGGAATGAAACCAATCCTTAGCAAATCCTTCCAATTTGTTGATCACAATTAACAAGACTGTTCGTTCCGACAACCCATAGGCTCGTTGGGTTATTCTAAGACGATCGAGCCACATTGTTACGTCTTCAGATGCTTCCCCGCTAAAGGCAGGTACTAATGCAGCTACTTCGACAGGATACCGTTTGTTAGAATCCCGAGTCGATATTGCGTCCACGGTAGCCGCTATCAGTTCTTTTACGCTTATTCTTGTTGACGAAAATTCGTCTCCTTAATCAGAGACTTCGATGGGTATATTAGTAGAGTCTCCCGCGCTTTTAGCCATTTCCAATTCGTATCTAACCTCTAATGCACGTAGATATTGTTGGAAGAATAATAAAACCATTATATCTTTAGTTTTGTTTATTAATACTATGTGAATACACTTTACACTTTACTTCGACTCAACTAGTCTCATAACATGACTTGACACACACGAACGTGGTTATATTGTATAAAGTACAGATGGCGCTTACACATATGAGAGGTAAATGTACACCACACTCAACACGCCTTCTTACATTTGCCTTGTCTTTATATACAACACATACAATATTTTTTCTATTTTGCGTTCATAAAAACGCAATTGTAACACGCTTTTGCGTATCGAAAAGTGCTTCATTGTGATACGCCTTTTTTCATTTCTATAGGTTGGCTGTATTGAATACATTATGACAGAAAGCAAAATTGACGTTTAATGCATGTAAATTGTAAATACTTTAATCAAAAATTCTATACAAATTTAGTTTACATTGTTATTGTTATGAAACGTGGAATTACTGTATACATTTACACTGACGGAACAAGTATCTTGAGCATGTATTATGCCAGGCAAATTCTTCGTAACAAAGTTTTGCTGAGTTATGTTATTGGCTTTAATGGTAGACTCTTGTGATTGAGAATCATTCGATGATATAACTCTAGAATGACCAGATGTACTTGGCCCTGATAAGTTGTGCGCTACAGCCACTTTACTTTTCATAGATGTTTCGATGTAACCCTCAGCTACCGCAGATGACTTCCATCCACCATGACATTTTATAGTCAGCAAATCACTGCCTGCGTCTGCTAAGTGTGTAGCACTAGAACGTCTGAAGCAATGTCCAGTATAAAGCTCTGAATTGGGCAATTTTAGAAAATCAGCTATTAATTTAGGCATTTTGCCAATCGTATTAATTCCAATCGGGCACGATATACAATAACCATTGCGATATGTAAGGAAGAATCTTGAATGATTAATATTTTTTGGTCGCAGGGCGACATATTTTGTAATTAAAGTAATCCATCTTTCATCCGTAATTGCAAAAACTCTTACGATATTATTTTTTGTTTTAGGTACTGTCACCAAAATAATATCACTCTTAAATTCTAAATCATGTATGGACATATTTGTTCAATTCATCTCGTCTACAGGCACCTGTGTAACCCATTATTAAAACGATCTAAAATTAAATCCATTACATAAAAAATTACATTTTGCAAATAATATCGTACCTATATTGCTAAATACAATGCGTCAGAACCTTCTTCTATAAATTTATTAATATCTTCAATGCATAAAATTTTAGATTTCTTAGCCTCGTATCCCTCAGAGAATCGTTTTAAATAGGCTTGTAATTAATATATTTTGATATGTCTGTATTTTATAAATGGAAAAGCAAGAACGAAGCATGGAATACATAGACCATAAGGTAGAAGATTTCTTATTTTTACCTTGTAATTCAAAATATGCCAATAAAATGTTTTCAGATATTGTGTTGACATTATTCTGTACAGCCCATAGTTCAAATTGATGGTAGCATTTTTCATATACTGCTTTTCATTTTTTCGGTAATAAATTTATGACGGCGTTATCCGCAATTTCACGCAGTTGTGGTGGCGTACAAGATAAATTTGTCTCAGTATCACTCATTTTTTACAGTTTACAGAGACTATATTATGAAATATATTGTTTAAACAATTTAAATAGCCGAATTTGAATTTTGAATTCGTCAAATGTCAATCGTATGTCAATGTGACCAACTTCATATAAAAATAAAACTCAACATTTTTAATGAGATTTTTATTAAGTATTTATTATCAATTTATAATGCAAAATAGAAAAAATAGTATAAAGGACTCGTTTCATAAGGCTTTTTGTCGCACTCGTTCATTAGAAAACTCGCCTGCGGCTCGTTTTCTAAACTTGAACTCGACAAAATCATGCCTTATGAAACTCGTACTTTAATATACTATTATTACAACTTAACTATTTTTTTACAGTAGTTTAAACATGTTTCTACATTTTACAAAGTTTGCTTTACCTAGACTCTTGGTTAGTATGTCTGCTATATTTTTGTTAGATTTAATTTTAATTATATTAATAGTACCTTTCTCGTAGTTCTCGTTTACATAATGATATTGAATTTCAATATGCTTTGAGTTTTTGGTAAAGTTACCGTATTTCGCGATGGCTACTGCTCCGGAATTATCCTCAAATATACCGATAGGCACTTTTATGTCAATATAAAAGGTGTCTTTCAACATATCTCGTACAAAATTGACATCAGTGACTGCTTCCGATAACGCTACATATTCAGCAGATGTTGACGATTTTGTCACAGTGCTTTGTTTGTGTGATTTCCAGTAAATTACATTATTAAACAATCTAATAACATATCCGGTTGTAGATTTTCTGTCATTGCAATCTCCTGCCCTATCAGCGTCAACCATACAATCCATTATTTCAGCCTCGGTGTTTTTAGTGTAGGTTAGCTTCAAGTCTTTAGTTGAGTATAGATATTTTAAAACTTTAATGGCATATTGTAATGCGTTGTTTCATACAACTTTGTATCTACTTAAATAATTTACGCTGTAAGCAATATCAGGTCTCGTTCCGGTACTAACATATAAAAGTTCGCCTATTAAATTTCTATATTTTATCCTCACGTCGATTTCATTTGCTGGTTCTAGTTTTAAGTTTACTTCCATCGGTGTATTATATAGTTTCGCATTTTCCAAATTATACTTTTTCGCTAAAGACTCAATGTATTTTGTTTGATTTAGAGTTATAATATTCTTCTTAATATCATATTCAATATTTATTCCAATATAATTTTTTTTTTTTTTTTTTTTTTTTTGGTGGGTGGAAATCTTTTATGGACACCATGTGCTTGGTTCTACGCACATGGTAGTGTGAGACTCCTAGTCGGTAGGTGCAAGAACTAGTATACTCACTAAAACCACCCTATGTTCGCCTGATGCAATCATGGAACCGTCTTGTTTGACATCTACTTCATGGTTACACCGTGCGGCCTATTCGCTATCCACTCTCAGTCTACCAGGATCTATCTGTTTAGACGGGCTCTTTCTTCCTCCTCTTTGGCCTTCATTATATTTGTCACCATTACGTGTACTTCTTCCCAAAGTTCCTTCGATCTTAGCATCGTACCTATCATGTTCTTAACGCCGATGTCTTCGCCTAGCCTGCTTTTTGCTTACTTCTCTGCTTTTCGTTCCACCTTTCGCAATGGAAGATGTGTGCTCTACCGTATCGATACTACCACAGTATGCGCATTCTTCTCCCATTACCTTGCCTATTCCTGTTAGCATATGTTCTAATAAACTCCATGCCCTGTCAATACTTTGTGCCCAGGTAGTAGTCTAACCCTCCTGTGGCCGCACGCTAATCCATTTTTCAAGGTCAGGGTATCAATTTTCTTGTCCACTGCCCTTTCTGCTTGTTATTATTCCCACCTATCCTGCCACCTGTTCATCATGCGCCTTCTGGCTTCTTCCTCCTGCTCTCCGTCGTACCTTGCCTTTCGTTCTTGCGCCATCAGGTCAATTGGCAATGTTCCTGTAATGACTTGCAGCGCCGCAGTTGACACCGTTCTGAACGCCGATGCCACCCTGAGCAAGACTACACGCTGCATCCTTTCCAGAAGGTGGCAATTCCTTTTGACTTTGAGCGCATCTATCCATATTGGCGCTCCGTACAGCAAGATGGAGTGGACAACCCCGGCCAGCACCGCCCTCTTACCACTGGTGGGTCCTCCAATCCTTGGCATCAGACGGATTAGGCTGCCTGCCTTTCCCTCTGCCTTAGCAGCTGTTCTTTTGAAGTGCTCACCGAAGTTTCCAAGCGTGTCAAAGTACACGCCCAGATATCTAATGGCATTCCTTGGATTATCTCCACGTCACCAATCCTGAATTTGATACCCTCTCTTTTCCTCTTGTGCGTTTATAACTAGGGCTTCTGTCTTTTCCGGTGCCAGTTCTAGGTGGTTCTCTCTTATCCAACTAGCCATTCGTTTAAGGTTCTCATTAGCATTTACCATGAGCGTGTACTTATTGTCCGCCGTTACTATCAAGGCGAGGTCGTCCGCGAAACCAACAATTTTAGCTGCCCCCTGCAGTTTAATTTTAAATACCTCGTCATATAAGATGTTCCAGAGTACGGGTCCTAAAACAGAGCCTTGCGGCACCCCTGCCTTCACTTCATATCGGTCCGTTTGGTGCTTTGGATATACCTTTGCTCTAAATAGGCGGTCGATGGTATTTAGGAGGTAGGGAGATATCTTCTATCTTCAAGTCTTTGGAGTATGAGGTTCCAGGTCTGCTGAATTAAAGGCGTTTCTGATATCTAATGTTACAAGCACATTCCATCTTTCGCTATCTTGCTTCAACACTTTCCCGATCTCTTCCATTGCTTTTAACGTCGGCATACCTCGCCTAAATCCATATTGGCGTTTAGCTAGTCCCCCTTTTATCTCTATTTCCTGTTCTAGCCTTGATTTGATTAGCGATTCATACGCTTTGCTAATCGCGTTTAGGAGGCACAGCGGTCTATAGGATTTGTCTACACCTGCATCTGGTTTACTTTCCTTAGGGATGAGAACCACTCTAGCTAGCTTCCATTCTGCAGGGAATGTTTGTGTCATTAGAAGGGAGTTTAGTACTTCCAGTATCCACGCCCCATTGGTCTTTATGGCTTCTCTCAGGGCCTCAGCAGGAATGCCGTCCAATCCCGGAGCTTTCCCAGACTTCATTTTCTGCTCTACCTGCTTCAGTTCTTCGTACGTAAATGGCGGTGACGTCGCTATTGCCTTCCTGTAGTTGCCTTTCAGCTTACTGGGATACGGAAAGAGTCTTGCCACGATTTTTTTTCTTTCTTTATCTGGAATATAATACGGAACGGGTTTCTAATTCTTTAGTTGCTATTTTGTAACCATCTCCCCATACATCCCTGTTTAAATCTTCACAGAGCCTTAGCCAATGTTCTCTTTTTGACTGGTTTATCAGTTTTCGTAGTTCTTTTTTAGCACTTTTATATTCACCTTTACTCTCTTCTTTTTCGTTGGCGTTATTGATTTTCCCCATTCTAATACACCGCCTTCTGATCCGTATGCATTGCTTCCTTTTATCACTTATACTATCGTTCCACCAGTATGTCGCTGTTTCTGGTTTACCTGCTCTTCTAGTGCTACTGTTAACATATGCCTCCTTCATGATTGCGGTACATGTTTTATGGCAGCTCCTTTCCTTTTCAGTCAAATTGCACACCATAAGTTCCAAATGTATGTTATATGCCTCCCAATTTGTGACGAATTTCTTCTTTTCAACAGTCTTAGTGCAGGCTTCGTTTTCCCTTATTTCGTAGCAGATATACCGATGGTCCGAGAGGGTTTCTTCTTCTATGACTTTCCAGTTTGCTATTCGCTTCGCCATTCCTCGCGTCGAAAGTGTCACATCTATGTGAGACTCTGAGTCACCTCTTACAAAAGTCGGCTTGTCACCCGTATTGTGTGCAACCATTTCGAGCGTAGCAATCCATTCCGCCCAGTACACGCCCTTTCTATCACTGGTGTGGGAGCCCCATAGGTGCGATTTGGCATTAATATCCCCAGCAACTAGAGCTTCTTTCCTGCCGCATCTAATTTCTTCTGCTATTTCGTCCACCTTTTCTCTGTATTCTTCCATGCCGATGTTTGGAGATATATAGCAGCAATACAGGTTGAGGTTTCCCAGCTCAACACAGACGTACCCTTCTTTAATCCTAACGTTATACACTTGAACTTTCTTGTTCAGGAAGTACACTGCCACATCCCCTCTTTTATCTTTGATCCATTCCCCTCCTTTTACTTTTTGCTTTATTAGGCTCAGCAACCATAATTATATCGATGTTTCTTTGCCTAGCCTGTAGCGTAAACCAGATCTTGTGCTTGCCTTCCCCTCCCCAAATTTATTTGTAGTATTCTAAGGTGCATTATCTTTTTTATCTTGCCGGGAGCCTGTTCCTCCTAGCTCAATTCTCTGCCTTCTCAATTCTTCGGCGAGTCCTTTAAAATTGGACATTTTGATATGGTCTGCCCTATGTCTACCACATCAATTTGACGCAGTGGTCTTGTTGCTGCAATCTTTTATTTTATGCCCCTGTTGTCCGCATTTGATTGCATACGCCGCTCTATCGATCTTTGCCAACAATCCGTGTCCTATGTCCATGCTCCAGGCACCTGAAGCATCTGGTACGTATATCTTTTCTCTGACTCCAACAATTCGACCACCCTAAATCTCAAGTATCTTAATCTAACAAGGTTTATTGCTTGTTGCTTCGGGACCTCCACAGTTGCGGTCATTCTTCGTACTTCCCCTTTCTCAGCGATCTCAACGGTTATGTCACTATCTCCTATTTTCGTATCTTTATTATGGCGTGCTTCACCCTCTTCTTCCGTAACCGTTGGGTCAATGCCCATGATATAGATAATTGTTTTTCCAGCTGTTCTAGTGCTGACGTTAACGTCTTCGATGTTATTCTTTATTTCCCTCTTTAAGGAGTCTACTATGCTTTGTCCCCCGTCTACCGTTAGAGTTAGGTCTCCCTTGTCCGTTTTCGGATCTTCTGATCTTGACCCTAATTCTTGATATCCACTTTTTCTTTTAGCTTTTTGATCATGTCTGCGTAGCTAACCCCTTGGGCTTTTACCGTTACAATGGCTTCTTCCTTTTTCAGTTTTTGTTTCCTTGGCTCCGAGCTGAGGCCCTGTACCATCAGTGTAACTTTAATGTTTTCCTGCCTGAAAACATACTCGCTTATCTTCCTCACGTAGGACACTTTTAAGCCTTCGCCCATTACCATATTTAATTTGCCCGTTGGATGTATCTTGATTGTTTCTCGAAGTTCCTTTAGCCGATTGTAGACTAGTTCCATATCGTTAACCCCTGCTGGATCTATCTCCAGAGGCACCACGTACACCGCGCTACTATTTTCTTCATATTCATTATTTCGTGTTTTAATTTTCGCTGTCTGAATTAGGAAGTCAACCTGGTTGTCGTTGTTTTCCATTAGCTCGGCGAGCCCATGGTATTTTATAAAGGCGGTTTGTCGGTTTTTACAACATATTAACATGTCGTCAACAAATAGCAATATATAGATTGGATCTTCCGCATTATGGTTCACATACAAACAATAGTCATGATTACTGCGCGTAAAGCCTAATTTTTCTACAAAATCATTGAAGCAATGATACCATCATCTAGGGCTTTCCCTCAGACCGTACAAAGACTTCAACAACTTATAAACTTTATCAGTGCCTTCTTTATAACCTTCAGGTTGATTCACGTATACTTCGGAAATAATTTGTCCATTTAAGAAAGCTGTTTCTACGTCCATTTGATCAATCTGCAGATCATTTTGACAACAATAACAAAGTAATATTTTCAGTGTTTGCATTTTAGCTACCAGTGAATAAACATTTTCTAACTGATCTTTCTGTTGAAAACCTCTCACAACTAATTTAGCCTTATATACATTTTCGTCTTTCTTTTTGTAAATCCATTTTACATCAATCACATTTTTATCTTTTGGCC
The DNA here is from genome assembly GCA_004143645.1 of Protaetia brevitarsis. Lineage (NCBI taxonomy): Eukaryota > Metazoa > Arthropoda > Insecta > Coleoptera > Scarabaeidae > Protaetia > Protaetia brevitarsis. The sequence goes on from RXPK01000010.1 coordinate 263,935, forward strand.
TTGCCACTAATTTCCATGTTTTGTTTTTCATTAGACTTTCCATTTCAGAATTCATAGCATTTTTCCAACTTTCAGATTCATGCGACTCAATTGCTTCTTCAAACGTACTAGATATATTAGCATCGCAATAATTTGCATGTATCAAATCAGTTACATAGTCATAATTGATGTACTTACTATTGGGTTTTTGGATTCTGGAAGAGAGCCTAACTTCTGACTCTTCAGTCATTGACCTCCTGTGGTTTGAACTTGATGTTATACCTTCCTTATAACCCATCAGTAATTCATCTTTACATAATTTATTCAAATAGCTAAAATTTACATGGCCTTCGGTGCCATTTTTCTTTCATTGACATGTTACTCTTACTTTTCGCTAAACTAACATTTACTTCATTATTCTGATTATTTATAATAAAACTTGTCATATGATATAAATTCCCTACCTTGTTTGTTATTGCAATTAGTTCTTTATTCTGATTGTAAATTTTTGACTCATTACCTTGAGAGATTATTCTGTTTCTGCATGTGACTTTAGAGTAACTAATTAAATTTTGCTTCATATCTCTCACGAAAAAGACATTATGCAATGTTATTTCACTATTTTTATCATAAATTGGAAATAATGTTTTTATTCTAACCTTTTTAGTTGCTTTTAACATACGTCCATCACCTAGTTTCACATGGTTTATCTAATGTTACATATTCATCAAAAACATTATCGTCATTTATAATATAGTCTGTACACCCACTGTCAAGAACCCAATTTATTTGTTTTTTACAACCTACCTTATTTTATCATGCTACGTGTGACACATTTACTTCGGGTAATGAAAGCGTTTCCATGCATGGCTGTTGCTGACCTTGGTGATTCCTAGACCGTTTGATACGCCTCTGCTGCTACTTCTTCCCCACCGACCATAACCTCTGCGTTGATAACTTCTGCTATGATTCCTGGGATAGTTCCTCTAGATGACTCCCCCTCGCTCACGTTCATTTCCTAGCTGTGCTGCTCCTTGTGAGCACTCTATTTGTTTATGACCTGGCTTATCACATGTATAGCATTTTCCTCTCATATCTGTATAAAATGCATTTGAACTTTGCTCACTTTGTTCTTTGTTTTTCTTTTCTTCTATAGATTTCAATTTAATTTTCGATTTTAAATACTCTACCGTTCTTTCCTCTTCTGGTAAAACGTCTATTAAATCGCCAATATAGCTATGCGATTATGGCAACCCACATAGCACAAAGTGATTCTATGATGTACTGATGAACATTCACGACGCTATTGGACATCATATAATATCCGGTGTAGAGCATTGTGGATCAGCTAGTGAAATGGGACCATGCGAGTGTCCCACTTTTGTTGGTATCGCCTGCATGTACCGTACAGAGGTCCACCGGGATATTTTCACGCGATACCCTTTTATACATTCCATGAACATTCCCTATGCAATCTTTTATATATACTGTGGATATTCTTAGATTTAGTATGTATATCCAACATAGGACAAGTCATTCTATGTATGTACTATGAAATCCACAAGCGGATATTGGACATCCATGGAACTTTCATATTAAAGCATTGTGAATTACCTATGAATGTTCATAGGATCATGCGATATCCCACTTCCGTCCATATTTTTCCGCATATCCTTTTATACAGTCCATAACATTTCCTATGCAATCTTTTAAATATACTGTGGATACTGAAGCACTACACTTATACCCTTTTACCACAATATCTTCACTAGACGGTGGACGCACGTTTCGATAGCTAAGCTATCCTCATCAGCAGCAACACTGATGTGGTAGGGGTATAAGTGTAGTGCTTGCAGTGTCAGTGTCGAGTACGTGATTTTATAGTGTGGATATTCTTAGAAATTGGTACGTATATCTGAGGATGCTTTTCTTACATTGTAACAGTATGTACACCTAGTGGCTTTGAGAATGTCTGTCGACATCTAACGCAACATTTCCGTCGCATTCTATCACTAAAATGTGACGACGAACATTTTATTCGGTATTTGAGAGAAACATTCGAGAAGGAATTACCTGCAACATTTAGGAATCATCATCTAGAGCAGACAGGGTCAACATCGGCCCGCTTGGATGCATTGTGATATCGCTATTTAACTTCCAATAATTGGTCGAATGGATTCGTGATATTTCTTTATTAAAAAATCAATTGTAGACATTTACAACTTTTGTACTCGTCTGCTGTGGTGTCTATAATTTAAAAAAGAATGATAAACTTAAAGTATTAATATTTACCATAAAATAATCATGTTAGACAGTGGATATGCAGATAATATTCATTTAACGTTGGGTGTGTTGCTAGAGGGTCAATACTAATATAACACGTCGCATTAGTTTTGTTTTTGTCAATTTTGTTCCACTAGATTACTTATATTTATTCATAAAACATATCCATAATAATATTTGTTTTTTGTATTTGAAATGGGAATATTTTTATCGAGATCGGTTCATAATCTACAAAGACCATCTTAAAAATCTTTTTGTATCTAGCACCGTTTCGCGATAATATATCTCAGCGTACTTATTTCCCTTCGCATGCGAGAGGGTCCATTCGTTTAGCTTGCGCTGATGGTGTGTACCGAACTTGCTACTCTAGTAAGTAGGAATAATTGTTGGAAAATTCAGTCGATGGTTGTTATAGACTTGTCTTTAAAGATGTATGTAAATATCGTTGACGGTAACACAAAATCTCCCCAAAAGGCCCCCAAAAGCGAGTATAAGGTGAAAGAGATGACACACCAATCAATTAGCAGATTTTGCAACTATAATATAAAGTACATATATTCAAAATATATATTTATGCTATACAAATGACAAGTGTATACAAATTTTATAAATTTTTATAATCATATTTCGTCCACATTCTTTTTCTCTGAAATAAAACAAGTGCATTATTGCGGAAATAAATAAAAAAATTAATAGTGTACCTCTTCTTTTCAACTCTCTCAATTCGCTCTGGACAGCGAACTAAACCATTTTTTTATATTTTGTATAACTTCATACTCCGAGCAATCCTTAGCATTCTTGCTTAACATAACACTTTCTAAGAAAATAGCGCTTATTAAACTGACACATTTATAACACATATAACTACTTACTTTTAATAACCTTAGCTATTCGTAAATTTTTAAAAGCCATTTTTCGTTTAGCGCCCTCCCAACTATAATTGTGGCGCACCTAGTTCATTGCTAATGATTTTGTACATTATACTTTTTGGTTATATTTGTATTTTGAGTTAGTAAATTATGTGAAAATTCATTAAAATGAAGTATTTTTACACTAGAACATTTTCATTTTCTTGTCTTCCTCCTGCAGCCCATATCTTTCTTACATCTTCCAAAATTGGCAGGTGTCAATGGGATTTACTCACAATTCGCTGCAGGTGCTTTTTCTTCTTTAGTTTTAACTCTTTAGGAATTTATAGAATTTACACTTCTCAGAAAGTAGGCTCATGTCATCTATCAAATTGTTCAATTTTATGCTTATAATATTCATTCCCTCAGTACTTGACGTTGAAATTCTCTATTACATTTCCATTTACCACTTTATTATTCTGCATTTAATATAAATATTACTTGTTTCATTTGTTGTTTGTTCCCCTATCTTCATGAGTATAGATTTACTTTCTGTTGCTAAAATAAACTACATTATTATTTGTTGTATGCTTTCAGTTTTGCTGTTTATTAAAACACGCTTACAATTAGGAGATTAGAGCGAGTTTCAAAATAAAACTAAATTCCTTTAAATGATTTTGCGTACTTCAAATAACAGTAGATATATATATAAGACCAGTGAATTATTATCTTCAATGGTAATTATATGTAAATTGCACTCAAAGCACTGGGTGGCAGTATCATACTCGCGTCTTCTACATTCTTTGTCAAATTTCATGAAATATATAAACAGCAATTTCTTTTGTAATGAGCCTATATACAATTGTGGATATAGTTTTTTTTTAATAATTAAGGTTCCACAGCAATTCACTAGATTAATACATTTACTGTATTTAATTACCTGTGTAAGTAATATTTTTTCTCTCCTTCGACTGACTTTTTTTTGTAGGGGGTAAATTTTCTGAAATTACAAATGTTTATTTTAGAATTATTTTAAAACTTGTATTTACCAATGGATGGGTAAACGGTGTTTGAATTGTCGCTGGACGATAAATCTGAAGATGAATTTATGTATTTTTTGTTTAATTTTTTACTCTTGAACCTCTCCTAAATAATGTTCAGATTCTGTTGCAGATGGTCGTTGTATCGAGCTTTGTCGGCTTCCTTTCGGCTACTTTTAAATTATCTGTAATAAAAATGTTACTGATTATAAGGAAGGAAATATCATTACATTTTCCAACCATATCGTCCAAGAAGTTCAGCTTGGTAGCACAGCCATTCTCTTGTGGAGGATTCCTTATGTTTAATAAATGTCCATATCTTATTAATGATTGAAGCCTCCTGATGGCCATAGCAACTTCTTAGTAATATCATTGTACCATTCACTAGGTACTACTTCTACGGAGTCTTCTTGTAGAAATTTTACTACATTCCAGCACATCTAATTCATTACAAATACTTATATGTACATATATACACAGAATATAATTAAAAATGTAACAGCTGTGACTTTATTTGTAAAACCCATTTTATGTATGTAACAGAGGAAAAGAAATATAATTGTTTTTATATGGAAATACAATTAATTTGCTTTTTATCATATTAATCCTCCAAATACTGAATTTTTTACATTTCTTCAAGAATGTATATATCAAAACACGATGATGATAAAGTTTATTAAAAAACGCGCTCTACCTTTAGATGCTTATATTCTAACAAAGCAAAATCGCTCTGATATTGGACAAAATTTTTAACTTCAATGACTGAAGAATCTTCATCCTTTAGCTGAATAAATCTGTCAGCACACTTTGAAACATTTATAGTAAAGTTGTGTAATTTCATTTTCTTAAATTGCGGGGAATAACATCCATCTATTAAACGCCCATCATTATGTTCAAGTGAAAAAGGTGAAACTGTACAACTACTAACACATTTGTTTAAAAGTTCACATTCCTCCATGGTTCTACGAATCACTTGCTCCAGAGGTTTAGGGGCTTTACGAATTTTTTTAATAATATTTCATATTATTTTCAAATTAAAGGCGCTAAAATTATCAAGAGATCCATGCTGCTTTACGCAATCAGTCAGATGAATTAAATTGTGTACATTATGTGACACGAAATCTGGGCCATACAGTGTTACTGATTTCTTAATAAATAGCTCTAATAAATTATTAGCATAATTTGTATAGTGATTATTTTGGGAGTAGTAGGGACTTATTCAATATTTGAAATCGCGACACTAAGACACATAAAATTGTTATATACTGTGGAGGATAACACATCTTTTAACACAACTGGTCCAGTATATAATAAAAAAAGTCTGAACTCTGTAGCTTTATATCGTTTGCACTCAATTAAGGATCGAGTTTTTTTTCTTCCAAATTCACAAGGAATTATAATTTTTCAGTTAAATGAGGAGGTTTGTCCCAGATATTTTAAGTATATCACTTGCCCATCAACTTATGTGTAGGCTTCCCAAACACCCCCCATAGTGTTTACTGCACATGCAAGTCTTTTTACTACTCCCAAGCCTAAACCAATGCATGTAATCGAAGTGGTATGCCATGTATCATATTGAAATTGGGTATATTCTCTATTACACTTTTTCCTTGGTGATGAATTTATGTGAAAATTTCTTTCGAAAGATTCATTCAGTTCTATTTCGAAAGATGTAAACTCAGGAAAGCATATTCGTATTGTTAACCATGTGGCCTTCAACATCACATTTTGTACTGAATAATCACCTGTGTGACTTTTAATTGTATAAAATGTATGATTTTGTCAGGGGCATCCACAAATAATCATAGATAATTTTGAAATCGACAAAGGATTTGAATTTTAATTCGATACCATACGTAGATAACTGAAACACATTCATTAACAAAATTCCTTGTAACAAGTCATTTGCAGGTGGCTTCTCATTTGCCATAATATCAGTGCCACTAAGAGTATTTTGTTTTTTTAAGCTGGTATCGACTTTATCGAAGCCATTATTAGGCCAAAAAGAACTATTACTGCTCTTAGATAATGGTAACCATCAATGTTGACTGCAACCTCAAAATTATTATTTTTTTGAAATCTACATCATATTTTAAATACATATATTTTTATCGAATTACATAATCCAAAATAATAGAAATATCCAGGGCCCATTTTACAATATTTGTACTCCTGGGGTTTTAAAAGAGTGCGAGGATCTTTCGGTAAACATTCATTATAACATTTCATTGTGTTCATTTCTAAAATTTTAATTAGCTTGCTTAGATTCCAAATCAACTTATATTTTCTTCATCTGCCATTAGATAGTTGTAGAGGAAAACTTTTCTTTTAAAAATGCATTATTATTAGGTTACAGTGGTCTTAATTGGAATCGTTTTCAGCTTTATTGTTGAACTAACATTGTTTCTAATATCACCGTGAGTTGAGTAAACTGTGCTCCTGCTCTAAATTATATTATTGTAAATATCATGGCATTATTCAAACATCCATTTTCATCTACTTCTAGTACCTGATCCACATGAGGCTATTTTCTTTTTCTTGTTTTAAGTAACAGTGGTACTTCGACAGCATTTATTTAATTTAAAAGCTTCATATTCGTTTTAACTTGTCGATTATCGACTTTTATGCTTTACGTTGAACATTTTGAAATTTAATTCTCACTGCAACTTAACAACAGAATACTTTTACCTATGTGTCTAAAAGTTAACTAATTGTAAGCTGATATATAGAAGGATAATAAATGTATATATTTGTACTGCATTTTTATCAAGTAGAGAACACTGCCGTTGTTCATGTATATTCTATAAAGTAAATCACGAAATTGATCACGAAAAGCGAATTAAACTATAAAACAAGCGTTTTGTGTTTGCTTGATGCATATCATAGCGATTTCAGCATATCTCACCTGGTTTATCAACCAAAACCTACTTCCTCTGCATTCCAAGTGGGCATACGAGTTATCTGCTATCTTCTGACACAAACAAGTATCACACCAAGATAACCCGTACTTCCTAAATGGTTAAAACCGTAGATCGCTGAAATCCGCTGCAATGCACAGCATAAAAATATGGCCGGAGTTTGGCTGAGATATGTTGGATTAAAATAACAACAAAAGGCTCGTAATTTCAAAATAATAGAAATTGGACATTAATTAGATTTCGCGTAATTAACGTATATTGTTTTATGTTTAATACAAAACAACTCACAAAATAATGTTACTTTGTTTTATTATGTACGTATAATAGTATATGATACATCTTAAATCCTAACCTCCACTTTTTACGCTTTATGTTCGGTTACATATGGTTATAGTACATAATTATTTACACCATACCAAAAAAGTAGGTTACCTAAACTTTGTAAATCAATATGTTAGCAACATATCAAAGAAAGTATGCATTCCAATACGAATTAAGCACTATAATATGTATGCTATATATATTCTGTTTAGAATATACCAGGGATGTTCTTCTGTACGTGTACCTAATCATATTTACTAATGTCATCTATGGATAATCTATGTTATAATATTCAAAACGCTAGTCCGGAAAAAATATTCTTGAACATTAAAGAATCCGCATACCTTACTTTTCCAGTATTTTGTTTTTCATATATACTCATTGAAACAATGTTATAACGTGCAAGTACTCCGTCTATATAACATATAGAACAGAGATAATATTTCAAATTAAGAACGCCTTGCAAAATATGCATATTAAATTGTAATATCTACAGTATTATTTGTTTTGGGAAGCATACAATGATGTTACTTGTACGTACCACTATTGAATATTCATTTTTAATGTCTATCGTGAATGTCATCTAATGTTCATAAACTAATCCGGGATGATTATTTTTGATACATTGCGATCCATATGAATATCCTACAATATTTTTGTTGCCCTTGGGAATGCTTGCAGGATGACTTAATTTTTCTTTCTCCGTTATCTTGCCCCAGCTGCTTTTAGTTCTTTTTTTGTCAAAGCTTCTTCGTAATTGTACAATCAGAAGGTTGTCACATCTTAAAATCTCTTATACTTGATACTTTAGATATTATTTCTGCATACAATTTGGAGGGCTGTGATTTCCTTCCAGATACATCTCATCAAATTTCTTCATTATCTCATACGTAGAATCGAGGTCTCCGATCGATAGTCGAGATGACTTATATTTGTTTATGGAGCTGCTATATAAATTCGGTGCTTTTACGTTCGCTTGTTTCCAATCATCTTCTTTGTCAGCTTCTGCTTTTCTCTCTTGTTGCCTGAACTTTTACACTTCTAGAAAATTCAGAAAAACTTCAAAATTTCTATCTCTTTTTCCAATTAAACGTAGTCGGTTACCAATCAAAATAGGTAGATATTAAATATGTCACCACTGTTTACGTACGCCATTGTTTTCTTTTTCACGTGTTTATTACCTTTCTACCTTTTCTCTACTATTCAATTTATAACTGCAGTTTTAATACTAACTATTTTCTGCTACCCGATGTTGGCAAGAATAATAAAACCATTATAACTCTTTAGTTTTTTTGCTTTATTTAATAACTACTGTGAATACACTTACATTTTACTTCGAGCTCAACTAGTCTTCATAAACATGACTGCACAACGAACGTGGTTATATTGTATAAAGTACAGGATGGCGCTTCACATTAAAGGTAAATGTTACCCTAAATCTAACTATATCGAATCCCACTCTGAAGTGAAGTTCATTTATATATATTTATGTATAGCTAATACAAATTCAGGTTACAATTAAAACATACAACACTTTACAACATCGTGATATACCTAAGTAGGTAATCTAACGATTAACGACATATGGACTCCATCTACTCTAGCGTTCGGTTTAGCGCATAACTGTCTTCCCGTCACTCCTCCATCATACACGCGAAATTCAAATTTTTAAATTATTATAACAACAGCTTTCTGCGTGGTCGCCGTGTTCAAAACTTTCGTCGAACGTTTTCGCTGGTTCTACTGACAGCTTGCTTCAGGAAACTGAACTGATCTCCATGGTCCGACATTCTTCTTATATACGCCCCGGTGCAACTCCAACCGTGGTAGTTCGCTCTACTGACATGACGGTTCGAGTAGGCTCTTCCACGTGCTGCTAAGTTGTGTACCTCTTCTTTCTCTGTTAACCGGTTTTGATTCTTTTCGTATTTCTTATGGCTTCGCCTGAATGAGCTTTTCCCGTAGTTCTTGGTGGTAAGTTATTATTTTTACCATTCTTGAAATCCATTTTGTTCCGGTGTCGTGCATGTGTTCGGCCACGGCTGATTGCTCGTGTCCGCCTCTAGATCTGCGTCCCTCTCCGTGTTCTTTTATTCTTATGTCGATGCTCTTCCCTGTTCTTGTCTCGACGCTAGCACTGCCCATTGGCATATTATCTGTTGTAGAATACCTTCGTGCGCCCCTTGGGTATCTTATCCTTTTGCTGGTCGGTAATATGCCATTGATCGACGTTGCAGTCCTCGAAAGCGTACGTTGTTTACGTTACGTGTTCGTTACAAAATTCGGCCTACTTTTTCGGTTGACTCCTGCTAAATTGTAAGTGTAAACACGCCATCCCTTCTTCGTCTGTGTTTTTCTCCAGTGTCCCGTCTTTCCCTTCTTACGTGGCTCTCTCTTATGTCTGATGTCAGTGATAACCATTTTTCTTTATGGCTTCTCCAAATGTATCTTTTTCACTGGTAAGATTGTTGTTCGTCACTGATGGTTTCGGCTCTGCAAGCAACAGTTTGTATTAAATGTTTCTTCTGTCCTCTGCTCGAGATCTCTGTGCATGCAGTATATCTATCGTGTGTGCGTCTCTTTCTAATACTGCGCTGCCTGTAGGATTCTCGTCCATTTGTTTCGCTTGGAACCATACATTCCAGGAAAGGGAGATTTCCATTTTGTTCTTTCTCCAGGTAAACTGGATGGCTTGGGTGCTGTGAGTTTTATTGTCCCAAGAACTGTTGTTAGTTTTTTTCTCCGCGCTGTTGCCATAATTACAAAAGTATCGTCGGAACTATGCAGCCAGAACACGTTGTTTCATATCGCTGGAACTTAGGACGTTCTTCTTCCAAATGCTTCCCATAAACAAGTTGGCTATTAACAGGTGATAAAGGAACTTTCCCATTGCTGTCCCAGGAAGTAAAATAATAACTCGCCAACCAAGAACTACGGAAAAGACTCGATCAGGGAGCCATAGAAATAAGAAGAATAAAAGCTGTTAACAGAGAAGAAGGGTACACCTTAGACACGTGGAAGAGCCTACTACGAACCGTCACGGTCAATGGAGCGGCACTACACGGTTGGCATGCACCGGGGCGATATCAGGAAGAATGTCGGACCAGGAGAATCAGTTCAGTATCCTGAGATAGCTGGCAGTATGAAACGCGGAAACGATCGAGCGAAATTTTACCACGGCGAAACCGCCAAAGCTGTTAGTTATATACACCGGCCTGAAAGCCTACGCAGTGTTTTAAATATTCGTCTCTACAAACATACAATGATATAAGACTCTTTGTATTAAAAATCTACTTTTTCTAATGCCAATATAGATATGCATTTTTTTTTAAATAAAAACAAATATTAATAAGTAAGTGGTCCACTGTACCCAACAGCATGGTACAGTGGCCACTTGTACTGGTTATTTTTAAATTCAATTTTACTCATCTCCTCGGACAATTTGAAATTGTATGAACACGTCAGAGTGTGTTATAATTACCGCCACTATAAGTGCAATATTAAAAAATTGGCTAAATCTCACGTTTTTTTTAAATTATTATTTAATGAATAGGTGGCCACTGTTACCAGACCTCGGGCCTATATACGAGTATTTCGAAAGGAGAAATGGAGGTAATTGACACTAACCTGGAAATGTGTTGTTTTACATTTTGATTTTTGCGAACTACATATAGAGCTTTAAATACTGGAAAGATTCTTAAATTGTAGGTCTATAATAAGTGATTGGGCGACGCCGTAATAAACTATCTATAGCTGTGAAGACTATATTTTAATCGATTCCTATATGCATTATTACCTAAAAACCGTTGTGATATATAAGCATCAAAGGAACATTACAAAACAACAGCTTATCTCGGATTGTGCAGAAGTTAGTGCGTTATATTTATCGTCTATGGAATGTGTTGTGAAATATTTCATACTTGAAACTGTTAACGATTGATAGATACATTTAAAATAAGATGTGCGAAAGATTTGAAGTTAATAAAATGAAATTTAGTAAAAGCAGTTTGTGTTTTTAATATTTAATTAATATGTTGTTAAGGAATGATGCGATCCATTTGATTGATATGATTAGTAGTAGTTAAGTTTTTACGTTGCTATGTTGAGCAGATATTTATTATTATTTGAAAAATAAACGTCAAATAAAAATATATCTATTTGAACGAATGCGTCCAGTTTTAATTCAACATTTCAGAAGTGGGATAATGAAATACATTTAATTTGCGTTTGTATTACTTTGTACTAAAAGTATGAGTACAGTAATAGTGATAGCTAAGTGATAGTGCCATGGAGAATGTACCGGGGCGATTGTGTGGGCAGCGAAAAAGAAGAAGACCCCGTGTGCGGAGAGACTGTCTCTCTTGTCTCCAAATGACCGATTGGTAGCAGAAAAAGTAAATGGGATATTTAACAACATAGCGATTTGGTACCAAATACTACTTTACAAAAAATACACCGGGAAATCCGATCTTGTCCCGTTGTTTAATCCGGAAAATTCGGAAATAACTGCAGTAAATTGGCTTCATAAAATAGAACAAATTGGAATCATACACAACTGTAGTGACGAGAATAAATCGTTTCTGTATGCAATCCCGTTTGGCCGATTAGCTAAAGTGTTGGTATAATGGTCTTTTTAATTATGATTTGCGTGGACGGAGTAGAAAGATGCTTTGGAACGCGCTTTTCCATCTCATACCGATTACGTAGATTTATTAAAGAAAATGCTGAGAAGAAATAAAACCAAAGAAGAGTCAATGATGCATTATTATTACTCTAAAAATATGCTTGTGAAGAAGCATGCCGCCGAGGCGGTTTCTTGCATAATCGATGGTTTGCCATTGGAACAACAGGGAAATGTGAAAGTCGGAAATTATCAAAATCCAGACGATTTATTTTATGGATTCCTGAGCAAAATAGAAAAGATCTTCTGAAGGCTAATCGTCGCTCAGCGTTCATTGTCCAAGTTATGCTGATACAATAAATTGTCATCTCTGTAAGAAGTTCGGGCTTAAAGCAATAGTGACCGCGTGTGAAGAGGCTACAAATTACACCGAGTAAGACGGTGGCAGCAGCCGGTCACAGATTGCTTGCACTCGCTGCGGTAAAGAAGGCACACAGAAGAGATCTGCTGGCTGTAATAAGAAGTCGAAGATTACTTGTATATAATGTGTACAAATAGGGGATGACAAACAAACCTGTTGGAGTAGACTCAGCCCGACGGTAACATGTACTACCTGGCGGAAAGCGAGGTCATCTAGCAGCCAAATGTTGGTCTCAAGGACAAAGTCAAGGTCAACGGCAAGTCCCTGATTCTTTTTTTATTAATATTGCCATTGTAATTAACAATCAGTCTTTTCAACGTGGTATTATTGACACGGGTAGTCAAGTAAATGTTGGCCACATTTCAGAGTAGCTGAGAAATTAGAATTAAAACTACATAGTAATGATTTAGTGGTAAAGGATTTGGCAATTCTTTCGTTTAATACCCAAACGGCACGTGTGAACTCAAATTAGAGATCGGAAATGTATCAATTTTGACTTCAGTATTGTTCGTACAAACAGAAATGAATAATTATAATTATAATTATCGGACAACCTGTTATTGATAGCGATGAATTAACTCTAGTTGTTTCGGAGACTCGAGTAGAGCTAACACCAACAATTAAAAATGTAGAGCGACTTTGACAAAAATGCCTGTAAAAGTTATGACCACACTCATATTCAGGGTTACAGCGTGAAACGGGTTGGTTTATTTAGACGCTTTGGGGGATAGTGTGTTTTGGGGCTGGTATTTTACCAAGGGTAGGCACAGATTGAGCGTTTAAAGTCGTTTAATAAGCGGCCCAGTGCAAGCGTTAACTGTGATAAATTTCGGGCCTGAGCCTATGTGTTTGGAAAAGGGATTTTTATTAATGAGAGGTTTAGATTAGTCATACCTGATAGCGCCAGGTCGTGACCTGAAGGTAGTGATTGTTTGGCGGTATCGGAAAAGGAAGATCGCGAGAAAATTGTAGGCTTATTGAATAAATATGCTGCCTGTTTCGCTCGGGACTCAAGAGTTAGGCCATAATCCTTCTGTAGATTGATGAGTATTGAGTCTTTGTTCAGATAAACCCGTAGTGCATAGACTCTATCGATTATCCGAATTTGAAAGAGGCATCGCGGGGGATAAAGTGAATGATTTTTGACGGGAAGTGTTATTAGAGAGTCCTGTTCAAAATTTCTCACAATCCCATTACTCGTTAAAAAAGACAACGGGAGAGTATCGTTTATGCGTGGATTATAGAAAATTGAATTCAATACAATCAAAGATATAATATCCTTTAGCCTCACATGAGATCTCGATTAGCAGACTAAGTAATAAAAAATATGTTTCTAATCTTGATATGGCATAGCGCTATTACCAAGTTCCGGTAGCTTCTGATTCGATCCTAAAACTGTCAAATTAAAACCTGTATTTTACTTTAGTAGAGCTACGTCATGCGATGAAAGCTTGTATCATTCTTATGATTTGGAAACGTTAGTTGTCGTAGAATCAATTAAAAGGTTTAGAGTTTACTTAAGAGGAATACCCTTTAAAATAGTTACAGACTGTAGTGCGGTGCGGAATACTTTCGAGAAAAAGGACTTGTTGCCGAGGGTTGCTAGGGTAGTGGCACAATTAACCCTCGAGTCGAAGAAAGAATTGAGGTCAACCCCACCGGCCAATGCTGCTTAGAAGATTAGTGAAGAAGAGGGCCAAGAAAACAAAGAATTGAATGTTGCTCAGTAAGCTGATCAATTTTTTATTAAAGAATTATTGTAAATTTAGCAGCGTTGAATTATGAGCAACTTTGATAGAAAGATTTGTTTCTAAAGCAAAAACTAGAGCCATAATGAAAAACTCAGTCGGTCGCGAACACCTGTATATTTAAAAATATGTTTAGGTAATGCGGCATTTAATTTTGTACAACTTTTGTAGAAACGTTTTTTTTCCTAAAAGCAAAAATATAGTTATAATGTGAAACCCAGTCTTCTTGAACACCCTGTATATTTAAAAATAATATTTAGATTATGCGACATTAAATTCTGTACAAATTTTGTAGAAAAGATTTTTTCCTAAAAGCAAAAATGGAGCTGTAATCAACGACCCAGTCTTCGGATAGAATCGGATACGGGAAAAAAACGCAGAAACATGTTTTTTATAGTACGTCAAAATGTTAATTTTAAAGATATAATAATTCCAAATTGCAATAATTAATTTATTGTGACAATATTTTATAACGTTTTCGACTTATTGCACTTTTATGCACTGATTGATTTTTTGTTTCATTTTAATGTGTACTGTCATACATCAATCTACGTAAAATACATGTTCTTTTGTATATTCATCAATACTATTAATTGATAATCATATAATGCCATAAAAAAAAACACAAAAAAAAATTTACGACAAAAATTTTGCCCCGCCAGTGATTCGATCCCGGGTACCTTTCGTCGATAAAGTCCGTTTGTCGCACGCCGATTCCGTGGTCGTAGTTTTCCAAATAAGCGTTTATGAATAATGGATACGCTATATGAAATCAAATGACAGTTCAATTTATTTTATACCATTTTAGAAATTTTAGCTACGTTACGTCTGTACAATGACTAAAAGACCTTTCGCTGTTCTTATTCTAATTAATAAACATCGCGAAAACGAAAACCTACTCTTCACCACTGTCCGATAATGCCGTATCTTGTCGTTAAAAATTGGCTGCTTTTATATCGGAAGTATTTTGTATCATTTGAGTATTTGCGAGTAATTTTCGTTATCACAGGGCTTTATCACTTATATACAGTCATTTTTACTATCTTTTCGCATTACCTACGCGCCTCTCTCATTCGAAATCATCCGATAATAATTTGGGAATATGTGCGTATATTTGACATTTCTCATGAAATTTGTTCAATAATCTATCTAAAAACTGTATAATTACTTTCACAAACATACCTGAGCGTTTATTACGAATGTTATTTTTTATCTTTAAACCGACGAATTGAGTCGTAAACAAAAATAAGGCTAGCTCAAATTGTTCCAAATTGACATGTTAGGTTAGGCAATTAGCTCTATCTGAAATGACTATTTTTCGCGAATTATTTCATATTTCTTCATATGATAACGAATAATACAGTTTCTAAATATCTCTATGGTCACGTTTCGACTTAATATTTGTCGATTGTACACCTATTTTCGTTAGAAATCGTCCATCGAAGTTCGCGACATTTTACCGTGTGACAGCGGCAGTTGTCAATTGACAAAATCCGTTAGAATTTTATGCGCACTCCCCCTAAAACACACCTCTATAAATCGGGTCATTATGAGTGAAATTTCGCGTCTTGAGCCCATTTTAGGGTTCAAACGGTAAGAGGAAACATGTTTAGAAATATTCTTTTTGATTTTTATTTGGGGTTTTTTTTTTTTATATTTCATGATTGCGTTGCCATGTGTAAGTATGGGATTGTTGCGTTTTTGTTTAAATAATTGTGATTGTTGACGCTTTGTGCAAGGTAAGAATTACATTTCTATTCTTATAGTTTATTGTTATTATTATTGATTATTTTTTTGTTGTTATTTATTGTATTTGTTAATTTTTGTGTTTTTCTTTTCTTTTTACATTTTGTATTAATTTTGTGTTATTATATTTTCAGATGGAGCAGCAAGATAAATGCGTTGTTGAGGTAAGTTTTTTTTACGCGGCATTTTATACGTTTTCTTTAATTTATTTATAAATTTCAGAAAGAAGTCCAGAAAGATGAGGGGCAAGTGGTGGAGGCGGCGGCGGCGGCGGCGGCGTCGGCCACCACCTCTAACACTGTAAGTATTCCTAATCTTTATTTAATTTTCTTTTTTTTTTGCATTCGCAAATAAATTTATGGTTTACTGCACTTTATATGTGGAGTATATATATATATATATATATATTTTCTATACGTAGTGAGATAGTTTTTAGATAGATATCTGTTATTATTATGTATTACGATAAGATAGAAATACAATCAGTGCATGAAAGTGTAGTTAAACTGATGAGAACGGCATTAATAATTTGTATTGTATGTATTATGAACATATTAACTCGTTATAATTTTGTTTTTCTTTTTATTAATTTAGATGGAGGTGGATGTGGGAGGTTCCCGGCCGGTGGCGTCGGGGGACCCAACGGGACTGTCGCCGCGGGGAAAGAAGTAAGTGTAATTATCGTTAAATATTTTTGTATTTGTAGTGAATATGTAATGTTTTTTTTTAGATTAAAATAATAGTTTACTGTTGTATACCTATTGATTTTTTTTTAGAATAATTTTTTTTTTTGTTGACAGATACACCAACAATAATAAAATGGTTATAAATAAGTATTTCGTGGCCGCTGGTGCCACGTTCGTTCAACACCAGCGGTAGAATGGTAAGTTGAACGTATGACTGTAAGTATATGTTTTTATATCTTGTTTTTTTTTGTTTGTTTCAGAACGCGGTACCGGCAGCCGGTTGGTAAGTTAGAGATACGGTTATAAGTATAATATATTTATGTATGTTTTTTTGTTAATTTTCAGATTTGTTATTGTTTAAAAAAAATAAAGGTTTTTTTTATTATTTTTGACTTTATTTTATTTAGTTGTTAAATGAATTGGATAAGTTTTTATTTGGTAATGCATCACATTAAAAATTTACAGTTGAAGGATGATGTTATTGTAAATTTTATTTTTATTTTGGCATAGCTTGTAATGATATTTTTTAATTGATTTATTTACAAAACATATTTCATGAAAGTGATTTTTTTATTACGTATAATCTTTCTTTAAATTTGAATTGATAGAGTAATAGTTTTACGTTACTTAAAGTTTGTATATTAAGTTACAAATGAAAAATAAATGAATAAATTAGTTTATTAACATTGATATTATGTATGTTTGTAAATATAATCATTTTTGATTGAAATAATTTTAATATAAATAAAAATAACAGTATAAATTGATTGTATTACGTATATTAACAAAGATTATGATTGGATATAATGCGTTCGCAATAATTATGTTTAAAAGATAATGCCCTGTATAAAAAATCGATTTATAATATCAAAATAAAAGTATTTAATACAAAAAATAAAATTATACAATTATAAGATTTTAATTTTCATTACTATTAAATAATAAATAACTATATACAATGTTGCTATTAATTGTATTTGAAAAAGTAATAACACATTAATTTGTCAAATATATATATATATATATATAGCAAAATCTTCGCAAATATTAAGAGTTTAATAACTTAATACTCTCATTCAATACATATATATATATATATATATATATATATATATTAAATAAAGGAAATTCAGTAATATATATATATATATATATATATATATATATATATATATATATATATATATATATATATTTATATATATATAATAATTTTTGAATACATATATGATGATGCTAAGTTTAAGTTTTACATTAAGTGATAAACTATATATATTGTTTTGTAGGAAATAAAGTTAACATTCATTTGTACAGCTATATAGGTAAGTTGTTGATTTTCATTTTTGGTTTTATGTTTATAGTTACAATTTTTTATTTTTTTTTTGTTTTTAATGTTTTACATAATATATAATTTTGTTTAGTATTAATAAATCATTTGGTACTCATTGTTTAAATGTTTCGTTTCATGTGTATATCATTTTCATTTATAATTATCACGACCTGCTTGATAAGTCTTTTTTTTGCGTTAGTTTTATGGCTAGTTGATAGCGAATGTTATGCTAGAAAACAGTTAAACAGTTTCTATTTTACTGCGATTTTATGTTCTTCTTTACGTACATTTATTTTTCTGTGATTTTGTCCAACGTAAGAAGACGGACACTCACTGCAAGGAATTTCTTATTCGCCTTGATTCTCTAGGGGAATAAATTCATTTTTTGTGCGGTATTGAATTCTGTTTGAATACCATGTCTTTTTATGATTCTACCAATTACATTGATTATTCCTTTTACATAGGAAGTATATACAGGGTACGGCAGTCAAACCTACAATTTTGAAAAAAGCGGGGTAGCCAAGAAAGTGGGCGGGGCGAGTTGTCAAGGTTACCGTTGTGTTTCTCCTTTCAAAGCATTTCAGGAGCCATGGAACACTGGTCCAAATAAGAATGGCCCTTCGCCGTGAAGGCATTTTATCAAAGCGATAGCTATACGGCCGCTCAACGCCGTTTCCGTGTTCATTTCCAAATTAATCGTAATCGGCCCGTGCCTCCTGTTAACTCAATAGAGTTATGGGTACAACAATTTACACTATTACCCCTACAAAATTCAAGTGGTTTAGGCTCTAAATGAAAACGATTTCGCTGCTCGACGGCACTTTTGTGAAACGTTTTTTGGAAATGATTGAAGAAAACGAGGAACTTCACACGTTGCTCTGGATGAGCGACGAGGCGCATTTTCATGTCACCGGCTATACAAACAAACAAAATTTTAGATATTGGAGCGATGAAAACCCTCAAAAACCTATCCATTAGACAACAATAATGGCAGCAAAAAATTATTATTATGCTTCCCATAGTTGTTTTGTTTTATTTTGCATATTGCTCTATTTAAAAAAAGTTAAAAATAATAATTTATATTTAATTTATGTGACAATGAATTTTTAGTCCAAAGTCTTTCATAACAAACGATATGTGATAGATAGCATGTAATAACTTTGTGCCTGTCTTAAATTTATAATTGTTACTCTATGTAGTATTCCGTTTTATATCTCAGTAAATATAGCTGTTAACTGTATAGTATTGCCGAAAGTATTTATTAAGTTTATAACATTTACTTTTGTTTTACATTTCAGACTGTTTGAAGAATCGGCGCAACATTGAAAAATAAGTACCATACAGCTGAAGAAAATATAAAAATCCTGAAAGAAAAAGTTCATCAATTAATCCACGAAATTGATCGTCATAATGACATTTTACAAAAATATTTTACCCCTGGACAAAGTAAAGTAATGAAATCTAAAAAAAAAATAAAGCTTGGTCTGCTGAAGATATTTCATCTGCAATATCATTGAGAAGTATAAGTCCTAAAGCCTATAAATATCTAAGAAACACCAAAAGATACCCCGTACCAGGCTTATCCACCCTGAGGAAATGGGCGACGACTTTGTAGTTACACCTTTAGAAGATATATTACTTATTATGAAATATAAAGGAAGCGAGTTCAGTGAGCGTGACAGACTCTGCGTACTTTTTTTTATGAACTCTACATCTCAAACGAGATCTGTATTGATAAAAAGCAACAACAAATAATTGGCCCATATAAAACAGTGCAAACTGTAATGATACAGGGATTGTTTGCGCCTTGGAAATAAGTAATATATTATAGTTCCGACACTGCTATGAGTAAAGACACTCTCTTTAATATTATATCAAAATTGGAAGGTGTAGGATACATTGTTGCAGATTTCGGACCACGTAATAGAAAGTTATGAAAAATATGTAAATTGGGTCGATAAAAGCCATGCATTTCCACATCCTACGCAGGCCAATAAAAAGAAAAAGTATTTGCTGATGAGCCGCGCTTGATAAAACTTATCAGAAATAATCTGTTCGACAATGGGTTTAACATAAACAAAGTCATAATTACAAAGGAACCATTCGAAAGGGTGGAATCTCAAACTAGTGATATTAAGCTCGCACACACGTTAACTAAACTTCACATAGACGTGGAGGAAATCAACACCAAAAAGTAAAATATGCCGTTGCAAAGGTCTATTTTACATTGTGGCGGAGGCCATTTTGGTGGTGTGGAAAATACAATCTTAAGGAAGGCATTGTCTGGACTGAAGTTGCAGAAGTTATCAAAGTATGGAAAAAAATGTAAATGTTTATGGTGTAGAGATTGAAAATCAACTGATTACACTGCAAAAATGGGTGATTTAATCCGTAAAATGAAAGTTGGGAAACGAAATATGCCATTGTTTTTTCAAAAAGGAATTTTACAAAATAACAAATCTTTAGCAGATTTATATAATCGGTGTGACGTCAGCAATAGATATCTTGCCGGCGAATATTGGCTTAAAACAACATATGATACTGTGTTCTATTAAAACGACATGATTTCTATGAAAAAAACCAGCCGCGACTCAGCTAATGAACCATTTGTGACTTGGATAATTAACTACATTAAGTGCTAAGTGGTTCTCCGTCGTCTGAAAATTCTTACATCGGTACCAAATTCGGTACCCTATTCCTGTACTGATGGTCACGAAAATTTCCAGATTTATTTGGAATTTCCTAACGAGTATGCGCAGGGAATATACAGAGCGAGTGTAAATCTGTTCCTACTATTGTAACATTTTTTTATAAACAATTGAACTTGATATTCGGCGCGAAACAGGGAAACCGATTTAAAAAACATCTTGTTATGCTGATGGTCACGAAAATTTCCAGCTTTTTTTTGCAAATTCCTAACGAGTATGAAGCAGGGAACATATAGAGCGAGCACAAATCTGCTCCTACTTTTGTAAGACTATTCACTAGTTTCAATTTTTCATGGAGGAAACCTGTTTTTTTTTCAGTTACAGTTTTATAAACATTCACAAGGACATTCGTGACATGCGGCTAGATAATTTTCTTTTCGACTTTTCTCTAAAAATATTTGTCATGAGACTGAATTTGAACCTGTAATGGCACACGAGTTTTTACGTGATACCTGTTTAACACAAACAAAACAATTTAGGAAGTCGAAATTGTTGATTCTCATAATACAAAACATGCACTGGATGCTGTTTATTGCAGATGTAATGAATGGAAGAGTATATTTTTTTGATTCTAGTATGAGAAGTAAAAATAATTAACGAGGAACTACATATTTAGAAAGATTGAAGACATTGTTATATAGAAGCAATCTGTGTAATAAAGATTCTAAAAATATGAGCCTTCAATAGAAAGATTTTTCCACACAACGAGATTGCTACAATTGTGTGTTTATAAACGATAACGCGGAAACTATAATAAAAAGCAATACGTTTGACTTTAATTTAGATCCCGGCAAGTATAGAAATTATTCGAAATAAACTGTCCTAAAACATTCTGAAAATTTTGAACGACATTGTATCTATTGTGGTGATATAAACTTATAATAAATGCAACAGAAATTATCGTTCTAGTTCCATCAATTCTGTGTATGTCGAACAATATACTGGCGAAATTGCAAAAAAAGCTGGAAATTTTGAAATACAATTATAACATAGTATATCTTTTAAGAAACAGATAGAAAGACATAATTGAATTGCTTTTCATTCATACGTGGTATAAGGGCCACTAATGACCATCCCAGTCCTTTACAGCTTAGGTATCCATTAAGATAGGTACATTCTTGGCAAACATTCAGCTGTTGCATTTACGGAAAACAAAAATTCTGCAGAAAAATGTTTGACCTACGTTTTGAGTTCCGTAAGGACAGCTAACGAACAGTTTGAAAATGAAAATGAAGTTGTTGACGGTCTTTTTACCTGATTGGGTACGTGGCATATATATTCAAAGGCAAATACAATTTAAGTAATATCGAGGAAAGGAAGCTGCCACCAAAAAATTGGATTAATATTTTATCTAGGGATTCATTTTTTAGTCTCTAATTAAAATTATAAAGTAAGGTACAGCTATAATACAATTTATTTAGAGATTGTAGTTATTTCTTATCAAATGCACAATTCCATAGCGACCATCTCCTATAAATATTTTCCATTTTTTATAATATATATATATATATTGCGGTGTTTCATAAGAAGAAAACTATCAACCATATTAGATGTAATTATTATTTTATGTACGCACCTGTTTGTAAGTCCAGCATAATCTGGATTAGATTGCATTAGTAATCATGGAAATTGAATATAATTTATCGTCTGGCAACTGTACGATATCCTGGTATCCAAGGTTTTCACTTTACCTGAATGGGGTAGTGACTCAGTGTAATTCGTTGAAAGAAAATGAATAAAAATCCCTGGTTACGGTGGGGGTAGTAGATAAAAAAATCTTAAGAAAGGTTGTTTTATTTTTCATCAAGTGAAATGAATTAAATCATATTCCTGTGGTATATCTGGTATTGAAGGGGATCTTCTATGTAAATTCATGTAATTACTTTCTTCTGAAAATATACAGAAGAAACGTAAGGATTGTTCGACACTATAATAAATTTGCTGCGTTTATAATACCTGGATACATTTTCTATATGGAATCATACATGTCTCTGCTGTTCCGAGTCTAATCATTCATCCTGAACGTAACGAAGGAGGTCTGTTTCCCTGAATTTTTATGATGCTGATGTTATTCTCCTGATCTGAGCCTTTTATGTGAATATACGAGCTAATCTGGATTGTCTCTCCTCTTACTCAAGTGAGTAGTAAGAGTTTTCATTCTCTTTATATGTTTCTGATATGAACTCGTTAATAAATTATACATGTTATTAATGATTACACTGTTTTATTAATGAAAGCTCATTTGACACATTGAATTATTAAGAATTAAACTATAAATTCAGTATTTAACAAAGTAAAGCGATAATAATAAACAAGTTAGTGATTTAGGAGAACCCCAATTGTACAGCCACCACGGCAGCAGAGTCACAACTGGAAAAATAATAAAGATAATAAAGAACTACTCGTTGGTCAGTAAGAGGGGAGATCACTAGTGTGCATGATCTGGAGTGGTAAACTTTAGATATCTTGGACATACACGGTATTTTATAGCCATCTAGTGGATTGGGATTGTATTGTGTTTATCATTATAGGATATAGAGGAAGGTATCTGTAAAGAAAAGGCAGATCTAATTAGAAAGTTATTTATTTATTTATTTTTCCTTTTCTTAAAAACATTAGCCGGCAAAATTTATTACAGAAATCACAATAATATATATACAACATGTATCTACACACACGGACATACTTATGTAAGAAAAAATCTTTCAGGATTGACCACAATTGTGTATGACCACCTATATAAATTGAAAATGTAAATGTTTATCTTTTCTGGGTATATGTGTGCGAATTACATACAAAATATTAAAATGAGATACACATGTTTAATGAGTAACTTATCTACCTTATCAATCAATTTTCACCAATGCTTTCATAAAAAAAAACTCGATAAATGGTCGTTTTAAGTGTGCTTTTAACGATTATGGCAGAATGTTCATACGATACACAAATTTCAGAGTACATTTAGAAGTCATTCTTATGTTAGATCTCAAAACTTAGTGAATCAGTATCATCACTGCAGTGTATGCAAATATAATTGCAGATGGAGTCTCTGACAGGTATTCCTGCACCTCCGGAAATTTCATGTTTTCTGATCATAAATATCAGGTATTGGATATTAGAATGCCACCACGGTTTGCTCCGGCAGTACAATACAGACGTGTTTTTTCTGACGAATCTATTTCGCGTTTTAGTTTAGCGTTGGCCTCCGAGGATTGAGCTCAGATATATACTGCTGATGATAGTAAATATGATATTTTTAATGATATATTTTTACATTACTTCGATCAATCATTTCCGCTCAAAAAGTGCTTTAAGAGAGTTAATCATGATGTTAAATGGTATACACCTGAACTATCACAAATGGCGACCGAAATTAGAGACCTTTATAATCTATATAACGCACACAAAGATCCCATCTTATTAAATGCACATAAATCCTTAAAAGAAGAATATAAATTGCTAATAAATAAAACTAAAAGAACCTTCTATGAAACAAAAATGATGCAGTCCAAATGTAAAAGTAAGACGGCGTGGAACATTATTAATAAAATTACAAAACCGTCTACTACCGATGTAGACATTATTTCATTGTATGGCGCAGCAGGTAATATCATTAACGACCCGCAAGCAGTGTGTGATTTGTTTACTGAATCGTTTTTTAATTTAAATAGGGTGTCTTTGGGAGCTAATTATTCGTACAGTTTGCCATGTCTTAATCGTTGCTTCTACTTCTTACCCACTGATATAAATGAGGTTCAACGGATAATATTAGAAGTAGGCCATAAACACTCTGCTGGAATTGATGGTGTGCCATGCTTTATATTAAAATCCGTCGCCCAACATATCAGGACCATTAGTGGATATTTTTAATAATTGTATCTTGAGTGGTGTATTTCCTGACAAACTCAAAATTGGAAAAGTTATTCCAATCCACAAGAAAGGCAGCAAACACGAAGCAGCTAACTATAGACCGATTTCGATTCCCACAGCATTCTCAAAAGTATTTGAAAAAATTATAAATGTAAGACTACTTGATTTTTTCGAGCGCAACAATATTATTTCACGTAGTCAGTTTGGCTTCCTGCCTGGTAAGTCGACATCGGATGCTGTTTGCAACATTCTCAATTGTGTATTCAGTGGGGTTGATCAAGGCAAATGTTGTTAGGCTCCTTTTTCGACTTATCAAAAGCATTTGATTCTGTAGACTATAGCGTTTTGTTGGAGAAGCTGTGGGCATATGGTGTGCAGGTGTTGCTTATGATTTATTTAATTCCTACCTCACTAACCGTAAGTCTGTGCTTGCTGTTCGAGATTCTGCTGGGAGAGTGGACGGTGAGTATTTCTCTTCTACGGTGAATATTGGTTGTGGTGTGCCTCAAGGATCTATTCTTGGTCCAACGTTGTTTATTATTTACGTAAACAATTTAAATAATATACTATTTTCGTGTCTATTATCACAGTATGCGGATGATGTCAGTTGTATTATAACTGACTCTACATTAGGCCTAGCGTCTGCTCAGGCAAATATCGTGTTGAAGATGAGTGAGTGGTGTGAAAATAACGGACTAAGGTTGAATGGCACAAAGACAACCTTACTACAATTTCGATCCAGTGAAAGAACAATTGCTAGTCCTTACATCAGATATGATAATAAATCCATTCCTGAAAGTAAGTCAGTTCGTTTTCTGGGAGTAACAGTAGACTACCTTCTTAAGTTTGAGGAACATTGTAATACACTGGCAGGTATATTAAGTTCCGCATACTACGGTGTTAGAAACTTGAGAAACGTAATAGGTACGGATGTTCTTCGCATTTTCTATTTTGCGTATGTGGAATCTCGTTTGCGTTATGGAATTATCTTCTGGGGTTCGGTGCCATGCGCACGTAGACTTTTTATCTGTCAGAAGAGAGTACTTAGATGTATGGTGGGTGCTTCAAATAGAGAGTCGTGTCGTTTAATATTTAAAAATTTAAAAATATTACCTTTGTATTGTTTATATCTGTTTGAAATTTTAATATTCTATAAACGCAACGAAAATCAATTTATCAGGGACAGGGACGTTTACAGTAACATGGCTACGCGCAATTGTAATGACTTAAGTATTCCCGTTCATAAGACTGCCTTGTATGAACGATGTCCATATTACAGATGTGTAATTTATTATAACGCTCTGCCTTCACATATTAAAACAGCCACTACGATAAATGTATTCAAAAAGTCATTGAAATTATTTCTTCAAGAGCACTGCTTTTATTCTATTGAAGAATACATAAACAATGACAATGGGTCTCTCTAATATTAAATTGACATTTTATATCTTTGACTTTTATTATTTACCTGTATACAACTTTGTTTTTTTATTTTAAGTTTTAGTTTGTAGTAGTCACTTGTATGTATATCTTGACACTGTCGATGTATCTGTGTACTAACGACAATAAACATTATTATTATTATTATTATTAAAACAAACAACAACAAACTTTTAATATTGCATTTGTCTGAACACATAAGAAGTGGTATACCTATAAAGTGTCCTTATTTACGTAGTATAAACAAACGGCTTTTTAAAGCTATTGTTCAGCTGAAGTTCCACGTATATCGAAATCACCCTCCTCAACAAGTATAAATGAACGTTTAACGAGATTTAAAAAATAACTACTTGAACTTACTGGCTGCAATGTATTTAAGGTTATAGGCTAATGCCATATTCATAAAAGAATCGGTAACAGCTGATTTCGTAACGTTTCGTTAAATTAAATCCACCGTTTTATGAAATACTCTGTTCACAAACTGATCCGTGAAATTTTTAACGGATCGTTTCTCAGCATGTCAACAGGTAAACTCTTAGTAACATTTTACTGTGAATTTGGTGGAAAACAAACTTCACACTTATTATTTGACTGTCATTGTCACGTGTTTTCAAAATATAACCTAGCTATAATATAAATTGCGGTTTGGTGCGGATCGTTTATAGTGTGTAGTCTCTAATAGTGTTTGCTATTAATTTAATTGAATTTTGAATTACTCATGAACGTCAAAAATGGATTTCAAGAAACGCCTCAATGGTAAAAACTTTTCAGACCAGGAAATATCTTTATTAATCGACGCTATTGAACAGTATGTAAAATATATCGAAAATAAGAAAACTGACGATGTTACGTGCAAAGTAAAAGCTCAGGCGTGGGAGAAAATTACAGGAGTATTTAATACTAGTTCAAACTGTGCTCCAATGACATCGCAGCAACTAAAAATGTTTTATGATAATTTTAAGCGAAAAATATGTTAAATGATTATTTAAAAGCTAGATTCAAGTTTTTTTTTTTTTTTCATTGGCGGGTGTAAAACCCGAGGAAGGCAGCTCGGCCAGAGAGACCTATTGTGCCCCATGTCCATATTTAGCCCTCTCGCTCAGGTTGCACCCTATCAAAGAAGTTCGCAATCTGGCTGAGAGTTAATTTGTCAACTCTGGGTTCGTCCAACCGATCGACCCCAAAGTGCTTCTGCCTCTCCCCATCCACTGCCGAGCAGTTGAGAAGGTGAGCAGGAGTTTCCTCCGCCCCGGACCTCCTGCACAGGGGAGAGTTCACTAGCCCATGCGGTGCCTGGTGTTATTTAGTGCGCAGTGCCATAAGATTTTCTGTGAGTTAATCCCAATCTGTCCCTGCTCATAAAAGACTGCTTTACGAGTATCTTTCTGATAAGGTTGGAGTCCTAGGGATTTACAGTGTCTAGCGCCGGCAAATCTATTCCAGAGGGAACAGTGCCTAGCAGCAAGTTGGGACCTGACAAATGTTTTGATTCCCCCATACGAGCTACCACACGTCGGTTCTGGACCCAAGAACGGCAACTCGCTGGCGCTCCTAGCTAACGTGTCAGCGATTTCATTGCCTCTGATCCCAGAGTGACCTGGCACCCATTTCAATGTAACGTTAAGATGTTCCGCCAGCTGTTTCAGTATTCTGTGGCATCCCAGTACCACCTCAGAGTCAAATCTGACAGCCCGCAAAGCTTTGAGGGCAGCTTGGCTGTCGGAGATGATTTCTATCCTTCCATTTTTGCGTGGGTAGTTTAAGATGCCCTCAGCACAAGTCTGAATGGCAAGGCTTGGAAGACGGTGGGGGAGGTCCCTAGGCTGAAAGCTTCAAGTTAATGGAAGGAATATTTTTTTTATAAGTTTCCTGAAAAATGAAATTATTTAATGTTATTTACGTTTGAAATGAAACTCTATTTAACGGTAATTATTAATGAAGAAATCACAAAACCATATAGCTAGAATTGCGGGAAAGAAAAAAATCGGTATATTTTAAAAATGGGTTTACCGCCATTCGTTTTACTGTGAAATGAAAAGGAAAACGAAAGATTGATAGGTTTACAGATACTAGAATCGAATCGTTGAACCTTCAACTTGTTGTTGATTATTATATTATGGGTCCAGATTCCCTGTTTTACTTGTATCTTGTGTGAAAACATGGAGATTACATCGATGGCGTTCTCAAGTATAAAATTGAACAACAACAACTAGCAGTTATGGAAACATCAGTTGAAAGTTCTACTAAAAGCAAAAAAGGTCTGGTGCGTGATAGAATCGGAAAAACCTAAAATAGAAGAAAGCGCAGTGGAAGCGTGCTGGGCTCATAACATGTTGTTGATTACTTTCTACTTGTACACTCTATACTCTACTTGTATGTTACTTCTGTTATTTTATTGGTTATGTCTGTAAATTTTCGCGCGTCTGTTTCTGTCTCTCTCTGTGTGTGTTCGTGTGTGTGGCATCTTTTTGTGTCCAACCCTCAAAAACCAAAAATCCCCATCTAATTGTTAAAATGTACCAACACAACTAGATATTGTTAAAAATGTAGGTACTCCATTCTCCAAATTTTTCTTAACCAAGTAAAAATTGTTCTATCAATCTTACTTCGTGTTTTACGTATTTCAAAAGATAAACCAATGACATCTTAATTGATGACGTAAAAATAAATGTAAAGCATTTGATTATAGCCAGCACTATATTTCATTTAACAGTAAACAGTAGCCTTCTTATTCCCATTATCATAGTATACATATTTTTGTTTATTCTATATTACGTGCCCCCGACGACCCGGCCTCTCAAGTAGAACAAGCTAACTATGAAATTATGGATATCGATATCGTTCGAAACGTCGTCGCAGGTACATCTACTACCGGTGAATCCGACATTAGAATCCCTGATGAGGCGGTCGTGGTTAGTGTTGAAATTGCTTCGGGAAACGATAGAGGCCGCAAAAAAACTTCCGGAAGCGGTCGACATCACGGTGGTGATCCAAGACGCACATTTGGATAAACTTATTTAAATTAGTAAAAATGAAAAAAAAAACATTTATCACTTTATATGGAGGAAACTATGGTATAATAACCTTTTTTGTTTATATAAAATTTTCAAAATTGTTAAAAGAAAGTACTTTATTATATTACCCTTTCCTTAACACTAACTCACTTAGAGTGAGTTTGGTTTTTTTTTCACTAGATTCATCCGAGCATAACGATAGGCGACCACAATCGCCATACCGTTACTCGGCCAACAGAGAGCTTCTGACGAATCGATCGCCGTGTCTCCGCAGATTGACCCTGAGCACATTCCAAACCAAGGTTCCCTCGTTATAGACGAGGAATTTTGAAACTTGCGGGAAGAAATCGAAAACCACAGAGATATAGGGTTGGATATGTACAAGGATGTTATAGTACCTACGTATTTGCAACCCACACAACGTCGAGCCCGTTTCACCATCTTGGACAGATTGAAGGCGAATGTCGTCACTGTCATGCGAGGTTTTTCACAAGTGAGAAAACATCCAGAGGTGCTATTGTCACCGCAGCAACAGTTTCAGCGCGAATTGTGGGAACTATTCACAGGCCAACATCATTTGTCCCGTCAGTTAAGAAAAAAAAAAACATTGTTTACAATAATTGCTTTCAGTTTGCCAGCGTCCAAGCAAACATGAAAGATCTGCTTGGTCGAGGACCTTACGTCTACGCCATCCAGAGACAGATCTATCACCACTATGCGGATGTGAACGCGAACCGGAACCATTACAAGCGCGGTTCTCTGTACTTTCTGGACCCGGAAAAGGCGACACGCCAAAGAATGGAAGATGCTTCAACGTTCAACCGGACTTGATGCGAATATTGAGCCACATACTGCACGATGTCAATTCCTTTGCCAGAGAGTACAGACATCTGTATCGTGTTTACGACAACCAGATACGGATGAATCCAGAGGAACCTTTTCCCAGGGCGTATCTGGAATTTTTCCTTCAACGCCGCGATCCACGTCCTAGAGAACTAGATCCTACTCAAGTGGACGAAGTAGCGGAGGTGTCCGAATACAATGAGACTCGGATGCCCGATCTAAACAAACGGGTGTTTTTGACGAATGCAGACAACAAACCCAAACAAATAAGTTACAGAAAGATCTCTAAATAAAAGTTGAAAAAGTAATTGCTGAAGTCAGGTGCACTCAAGTCGTCCATTTTTTTTATTATTATTCGCTATACTCTTTGTAATTATATACATTCTCCATGAATTAAATGGGAACTTCAAGGATTATTTAGATTACTTCTATAGAGCTGGCGGTTTAGTCTCAGTTAAGAAGTGGTACTTGAGGAAGGTGGTACTTGGGAATGTGGGTTCTTGAATCGGTCCCATTCGAGAGAAGTTGCCACTTTACAATGTGCAGACGTTTTAAGTGTAGTTTTCTTTTGTTTTACTTTTGGAACACCTGTACAGTCGAAACTATGTTTAGGGTATGCAGCAATCTGCACACTTTGTCAAAAAAGTTTCTTTTCCTAAAACTCAGTCTTTTTGAACACCGGTATATTTGAAAATATTTTTAGCTTATGCAGCATTCAATTCTATAACACTTTTATAGAAAGATTTTTCTCCAAACGCAAAAATAGAGCTATAATGAAAAAAATCCAATCTTCCTGAACACTCTGTAGATTTAAAAATATTTTTAGCTTATGCAGCATTCAATTCTATAACACTTTGGTAGAAAAATTTGTTCCAAACGCAAAATATAGCTATAATGAAGAAATCCAATCTTCCTGAACACTCTGTAGATTTAAAATATTTTTAGCTTATGCAGCATTAAATCTATAACACTTTTATAGAAAAGATTTGTTCCCAAACGCAAAAATAGAGCTATAATGAAAAATCCAATCTTCCTGAACACTCTGTAGATTTAAAAATATTTTTAGCTTATGCAGCATTCAATTCTATAACACTTTGGTAGAAAGATTTTCCCAAACGCAAAATAAGCTAATAATGAAGAAATCCAATCTCCTGAACACTCTGTAGATTTAAAAATATTTTTGCTTATGCAGCATTCAATTCTAAACACTTTTATAGAAAAGATTTGTTCCCAAACGCAAAAATAGAGCTATAATGAAAAATCCAATCTTCTGAACACTCTGTAGATTTAAAAATATTTTTAGCTTATGCAGCATTCAATTCTATAACACTTTGTAGAAAGATTTGTTCCCAAACGCAAAAATAGAGCTATAATGAAAAAAAATCCAATCTTCCCGAACACTCTGTAGATTTAAAAATATTTTAGCTTATGCAGCATTCAATCTATAACACTTTGGTAGAAAAGATTTGTTCCACAACGCAAAATAGAGCTATAATGAAGAATCCAATCTTCCTGAACACTCTGTAGATTTAAAAATATTTTTAGCTTATGCAGCATTAAATTCTATAACACTTTTATAGAAAAGATTTGTTCCCAAACGCAAAAATAGAGCTATAATGAAAAAATCCAATCTTCCTGAACACTGTGTAGATTTAAAAATATTTTTAGCTTATGCAACATTCAATTCTATAACACTTTGGTAGAAAAGATTTGTTCCCAAACGCAAAAATAGAGCTATAATGAAGAAATCCAATCTTCCTGAACACTCTGTAGATTTAAAAATATTTTTAGCTTATGCAGCATTAAATTCTATAACACTTTTATAGAAAAGATTTGTTCCCAAACGCAAAAATAGAGCTATAATGAAAAAATCCAATCTTCCTGAACACTCTGTAGATTTAAAAATATTTTTAGCTTATGCAGCATCCAATTCTATAACATCCCTGATGAAAAAAAATTTCCTACACGCAAAAATAGAGCTATAATGAAAAAAATGCAATCTTCCTGAACACCCGATTTTTGAAAATATTTTTAACTTTTGCAGCATCCAATTCTTAACATCCCTGAAGAAAAAAAATTCCTAAACGCAAAAATAGAGCTATAATGAAAAAAATCCAATCTTACTGAACACCCGTATATTTGAATTTTTTTAGTTATATAGCATTCAATTCTATAACACTCTTTAGAAAAGATTTCTTCCTAAACGCAAAAAATAGATCTATTACCGAAAAACCCAGTCTTCCTGAACCCCCGTATATTTGAATTTTTTTAGTTAGTGTAGCATTCAATTCTATAACACTCTTGTAGAAAAATTTCTTCCTAAACGCAAAATAGAGCTATTACCGAAAAACCAGTCTTCCTGAACCCCCGTATATTTGATTTTTTTTAGGTTATATAGCATTCAATTCTATAACACTCTTGTAGAAAAGATGTCTTCCTAAACGCAAAAATAGAGCTATAACGAAAAAACCCAGTCTTCCTGAACCCCCGTATACTTGAAAATATTTTAGGTTACACAGCATTAAATTATAAAACTTCTGTAGAAAAGATTTGAGCTGTAGTAATCAAAGAGCCAGTGTTCGGATCAGTTGTACTCAAATATATTCTTAGGTTATGCGGCATTAAGTTCTAGAAAGCTTTTGTAGATAAGACTTCCTTCCTAAAAGCAAAAATAGAGCTGTAATCAATTCTATACCCTTTCCCTATTCTCTTTTTCCTTATCTATTTCCCTATTTCCTTTTATAATATCCCATAAGTTACAGCTTTAAAAAAAAAATAGTTGACGATTTTCCCTATATTTCAATTTCTTCCTATTTTTTCCGTCATTTTATTTTCCAAACAATATTATCAGCATCAAATGCAACGATCCAAGCACCCACAAATGTCTGTTGCAAAATATAATTTTTTAATAATATTCCTCCATTTTAGTCGCGCCATCCTGTTTTTAATTCTATATTCGCAAATAGTGGCTCAAAAAAATCGCAAAGTCTCAAACTTAAAAAAAAAAAAAAATTGCCTTTCTATACTTCTAGTAAGTCGAAGCTGCAAAAATTAAAATTCCCGCTATTATTGTGACAATATTTTATAGTGTCTTCAACATACTCCACTTTTACGCAATGATTGAATTTCTATTTTTATTTAATAACACTATTAATAAAAGCGATAGATATACTCCACGCGTAGAGTAATAAGTCGAAAACACTGTAGATTTCATGCATTAAAAATATTTACGGAAATATAAATGCCACATATACGCGGTTTAAAAGACATAAGATTTTAAAAATTTGCCGCCTCGTACTGGACATTTTCCGACGACAAATCCGAACTCGGCGAACATGTCGCATCTCACTGTGTATCCGGCTAAATATAATTTATATCATCTGTCACATCGGCGTTCATAGAATATACCGGCAAACGAAGTAATAAAAATAATGATTTAAAAACCTCTTTAAGTAAACATAATTAAGTTACGTGTGCTTTCGAATTATAAATTCGCTTTATGAACGGTTACTAAATACGATTTCTTAGAAACGACAAATATATCATCGGCTGAACGCTTTACTCGTCAATGAGTGAACTAAACCAAACCGACGAAGCGGGTGTTAATATTTGAATGTATTAAATGTATTATACAACACACTATAAGAATAGTACGTTATGAACAATTATCGAAGTAGAAATAAATTAAAATTTATAATCATGTTACAGTTTTCTATATGGGTGAACGCACCTAAGCGTATTTCGTTCTTGCATGATATTCCTACACGCTAATTTACAGTTTCGTCAACTCAATTTCAATATCTCTGATTAGTAATGATTTATACCGATTATTCGATCGAATTGTTTACATTATATGAAAAGACGTAATCGATTATAACGATTGTTGGTTGATAAATGTGTTTTTCAAGATTTCTACGTGTTTTTTGTGGTAATATAACTGAAAGTTGTTTTTTTTTTAAGAAGAAAGTGTGGAAGACGTGGTCATCGTTGCAAAACAAACATTTTATCGCTATCCTGGAATTATTTTACACCCATACAGCACACGTGACGATCTACAGAGCATCCAGACCTAATATGACCGTGCTATTATTTACTTGTGTCATGTTTGCGAATTTTGTGTTGCTACGCGACTGTCGAGTTAGAAACTACTATCAGTGTGTTTTATCCGAAAGAAAAACCGAATAGAATGTTACAAAGACGATGAATAAGTGCTGTATCTTCTCATTTTGGACCTGATTAAATTATGTCAATTTTTTAAAATACATTTGTATATATATGTGCGACACATTTTATATCCTGTAACCACAAATTTTCTAAATATATATGTGCGAATATGTGAAACTGTAAGTTATTTAATTAGCAGTTGTTGAGTGTTTTAAAAAAATGCCAGAAGAGAAATCAATAATGCAACCGATCAAAATTGAATAGCGCATTAAATCTTTCATCGTTTAAGGTAATAGTATGTAATAAAAAAAAATTTGCATATCTACCCCACCTGCTTGCTCTCTTTTACTATTAAAGTTTCAATAATATTGTCCTTGTGGACTGAAATTTTAAAAATTAACTTGTACATTCCATAGTAAATAAATTTAACACGATATATTCGATACTTGGTACGTAGAAACTTCCTTTTGGAATACAATCCAAATCTGATACTTTTAAGAAATCTATATATCGATATCACTACAAATAATATTCACGTAACAGCTGATATGCATATCTGATTACTCTAACTGTACATTATCGAATATGAATGAAAAACAACATCGCTTTAAACTGTTTTGTATTATATATATGTAACAATAACAGTAAAAAATAGAGAACAGACACCCAAATCTATATATCGTAATCGTTTTCTTCTCCTATAGTATGTTGAACGTGTAAAAAAAGATTTGAAATAACTTTCATCGGAAAGATGTTCCTGCTCGCTGCATCTTTCGACATCTCAAATGACATTTCTAGGGTCGATTAATATACTATATGGTGTCACTCTTATAATATTTTCTCCTCATGATTGTAGAGAGCTTGAAGAAATGAATTTTACCTCATTTAAAGACACATAATTATCTCTGACAGACCAGTCAAACACGACTCCATAAATCGAATCATTCTGTAGAAATGAGCGTAGATCGGCCCTTTTTAGCATGAAAGCGGTAATATCAGACACGTATGAAACCATATCGACTATAATTTTGCGTAATGTATACTTTTCGTGCTAACATTAGCGCGATACGTTGACGCCTTTCGTGGTTCGATAGTTTGACATCTTACTGATCCTGGCTCAATATTTCGCTAAAACTGTATAATTATGATCAGAAACATATCTGAGCGTGTATTACGCATCTTAAATTACCTTAAATCGCTATTATTGTTGCCCCAAATAGCAGATTAGGTTATGAAATTAATACCATCACAAATGACTATTATTCTCGAAATATTCCACATTTTTCCATATACTGACGAATCATTCAGGCTCTTAACATCTCTCTGGTCACGTTTCGACTCATTATGTGTCCCTTGTACCCCCATTTACGCTCGAAATCGTCTCCCGAAGTTCGCGTCATTTTACCGTGTGACAGATGCCATTGACAATCTACGAAACCGGCCATAATTCCAACCTCATCGCCGGCAAAACACGCCTCTATGAATCGGGTCTTTTTGAGAAAAATAACGCATCTCGACCCCATTTTAGGGTTCCAACCGTAAGATGAAGCATGTGAGACATCTTTTCGACATTAACCGCACTCTCAAATATATCTCATCCCTCGCAGCGAACATACGAAATTGCCAACTTTGACAATGCCAAAACGGTCGAAATCGCCAATTGACATTTCTCGGTCTGCAGCGGCGTTCGCCACGTTCCACCCACCACAATTACATTTCCGCGAATTTCTCCCCTTTCCCTACTTTAACGATAAACCTAAATACCCGGGTCCAGTGCACCGCCGTCGCTCGTTCGCCGTTCTACAATTTCCCTTTTAATCTGTCCGCTTCCCGATCCTTAGGCGTAATAGTTTTTCTCTCCGAATTTACACGCACGGAATAGGGCGACGCCTATGGAAAACGCCCCCTGTCGGAAGGAATGCCAGGAGCAAACTTTAGTATATTATAATATACAGTGTATAAAGTAATGAGGTTTCTTATAGGGAAAACTTTTTTTAATATGAATTTTAGGAGTAGAAGGTAAAAATATAGATTCAATCGGGATATCTTAAATATGTAACTGCCGTTAGGCCTTAATGACATAGCGAGTGTATTACATTAAAGTAATAACATTGAATATTTTCACATTACTGCTGATAATGTATAAGTATTCTCATTGTACGATTAATATTTCATAGTTATCGTACTTAGACCTGACACTTCTTAAATTCACCTTATGTTTTCTGTTTAGATGCGTGAACTCTAATCCAATTTTATATACCAATTTTTTGCCACCAATAGCCAGGATTCAAAAGAAGAAAGGTTGTAATTGGAAGCCGTCTATTGAACAGAGCAAAGAGAGCTTTATCCATCGTGTAAATGTAGGCTTTTCTATAAAGTGTTGTCCAATGTAATAATTGATTGTTTTTAGACCGTCTCTAAAGTACATATAAGTATCGATAAGAGAAGGGAGAAAGCCACAAAGTACGGAGTAACTGTGCAGCCACACGTGTTAGCAGTAAGCCCAGATCTAACCTATATCATTAGTAGTTACATGGTTTAGATTGGAATGTATATAAAGTACAGCCAATGTTAAAAGCAATTGATATTTGCTTTAAAACCGACCGTGCGTTACATTTACAGTATCCGCTTGAATGTGAACAGATATGGTTGTTCCTACATAAAGCAATTTATGGAAATCAAAGCCGTGCGATAAAAAAAAAATCCTATTGTAGATACTTTTATAGCAGAACTGTCAATTAATACATAATATTTAATTTTGTTACATTCCAGCGTAGAGATTCTAAAGTTAAAATGTTTGCCTGCCCATTATGTAAGTTGCAATTCAAAGTACAAAAGCATCTATTTTTGCACATGAAATGGAAACATTATTATGATTCCCTATTTACATATTTTTTTTTGTTAAATAAATAATAAGTTTGTATTTAGATTTTTATTTATTTATATTTTATCATATTTGTATTTATTTGTTAAATGAAATGGAAAAGTTTTTCTTTAATTTTGATATTTTTGTTGCTTATAAATCAAATCGAAACATATCTGTTTTCGAATTGCTAAAAGATGAAGTATAGAAGACAATAATTAATAACTTAAATGACCTGGTGAATACAATTACAAATAAATGTAATGAAATAACACCAAATGTATTGCAGAATATTTTTGACATGAAACGTCGTATTGCATTATGCATTCAACAGAATTGTGAGGTGGGTCTCATGTTTAAAGTTATCTCATAAATTAATAAACCAATTGTGTTTGTTATTAATTTCATCACATATCGCTCGACGCTAAATTTTGACTGTAACAGGTGGATAACCTACATACTATTTAATCTAGAGCCCCATTTCAAGAAAACGGAATATCATAGTCTATAGGAGAAATTAATGAATACCTAGAAGTAATTCATTTTGAAACAGTCTGTTCAATTAGAACAAGAGAAGGTAGATAAAAAGAAACTTAAGTGCAAATTATCAAATTTGCTTTTCAACATGCCAAACCAATGTTCGACAATTCGCGTGGCAGAATGATTATTTATTTTTTTATATAATTTACCTGTTCTGTTAACCATTATCTTTATGAGAAGGTAATAGCCAGTCGCGTCTTGGATATGCAGAGTCACAGATTAATAAGTATTCACCAAAAAATAAATGATTTGGATTACTTATTGCATTTCGATATACGGTACTCTTGCGGAGCACTCGAGCATTATGCAAAGAGCCCGGATCTCACACACATCAATGAAAGTCATTTTATCATTGGCAATATTTTACAGAACATTATGGTAGCCCTTCCCCTGCGAATAGCAACATGGAAGCCGTCAATTACTCCTATGATGTTCTTCAGACTCCGTTTTCTAATACAAGGTGTGAAAATAATTCTAGAGTACCGAGATGTTTTGCTAAGTTATTTTACAAATTGCAGTATGTGAAGATAATAATATTAATATATAATAATATTGAAGAAAACGAAATCCCTGGCTCCATACGAGCTAAGTGCCGAAAGTTTTTTCTTTTTTGCAAGTCATCGCTGACCTTTTTCCCTTGGCGGCGGATACATGGGAAATTGATCCTGTGAAAACAAATTTTAAACTCTCTACAGTAGAGGAAATAAAGAACGCAGCCCGAACTATCAAACAGGGCAAAGCCCCAGGACTTGATGGCATTCCGCCTGAAGCGGCTAAAATAGCTGCAGACTGTGCTCCAGGCCTACCACCGAGGCCATGAACGAGCTGCTGGGAAAATAGAAATTCCCCAACCAGTGGAAGATAGCTAAGCTTATATTAATAATTAAAAGTGGTAAACCGCCGGAACTCACTCACTCGTAAGTCTTATGTCTATTAAACACTCTAAGCAAGTTCCTAGAGGTACTTATTAAAAACCGGCCGATCAAGGAACTGGAAGAGAGGGGAGGCCTCCATATGATACGGCCAAGGAACTCAGTTGTAAATGGTGCGTCCTTATTACTATGGATGTAATAACGCATTCAACTCCGCACGACACCTTGATCATCAGAGAGCTGCGCGATAGGAAGATATCTAAATATTTGGTCCATTTTATATCCAGTTACCTCACCGGTAGAAAGATTCCCTTAGCAAGGAGGAAACGATGGAAGTTACTACGGGAGTACTACAAGGCTCGGTTTTGGGTCCAGTTTTATGGAATGTGATATACGACGTGGTACTTGGCCTGGAATTGACAAGGGATGCCGTATGTATTGGCTTCGCCGAAGACCTGGCGCTGCTATATAAATATATTGCTATGATATCTAAGGTATGGAACCTATTTGAAAGTCATTTAGAACAGGATTCTAAACTAATTGAACAGGTAATTTAAAAGTGAGGCGTGTGCTCAGTTGCCTACTCTACAGGCGAATTATGAATTTGGTAAAGATAGTTATTTAAAATGAACAATATTAGCATTAGGTGCTAAATATTGCCTTATTATAATGTAATTTTTGTTTTATATATTAACCGCCTGGCTGGTAGTCGAGTGGCTTGCACGCTTGGCTATCAGTGCGGAGTCCGGGGTTCAAATCTCGCTCTGGTCAATTACGATAATCGGTTTTTTTCCGGGGTCGTAATGTTGATTAGGAGGGAGATTTGGCTCTGAGGGGGCCTGATAAGCTAAATGAAGCTTAGGCATTACCACCCCTTTAAAAAAAAAAAAAAAAAAAAATTCAAGGTTACCTGGTATATATTATTGTTATATTTTGCTCGGAGAGATATTTCATTCTGCGGGATGTTTTTTTTTTTATTTTATAACAGTTGGCGTATTCCCCTCAAACTAGAGAAATTAACGGTATTTTAAATGTCGGTTAGCTTTATCTTTCAAAATTCAGGTTGCCAGCCTGTTGTGATAACAATCGAAGGCTGTTAACTGACGAATATGGTTTGAATTCCTCATTCTGTTGGTGGCTACCAGAGACGACGGTTGTCTTAATTTTCTTATAAGGTTTTTATGCCACAATTTTTAAAAAAGTATACAGAAGTGTGCAGAATACAGGAAAACTCACAATCTCAAACCTGTTGTGACATATGACTTCTTCTTCAGGTACTTTCAAATTAACTTTAGCAACTATTCATTCGGTCAACCGCGGAGCGATACCTGCCAAGTATGTGACAAGTTGGATAACAAATTAAAAATTAAAGGGCAGGCTGAGGAACTAAATTCCATTAAGATGTAATAAACTATTCATCTGAAGAGATCTTCTGT
Source organism: Protaetia brevitarsis (assembly GCA_004143645.1). Lineage (NCBI taxonomy): Eukaryota > Metazoa > Arthropoda > Insecta > Coleoptera > Scarabaeidae > Protaetia > Protaetia brevitarsis. The sequence goes on from RXPK01000010.1 coordinate 303,626, forward strand.
TTTTTATGATGATTTGCGTGAAAAAATCAAGTTGGCAGAGGAGAATCCAGAAGTTGAGGCCTTGTGTTTTGACTACCAGCAAAACGTCCCATTACCGAAGGTACCATCTGGAGATGCTTTTTATTTAAGGCAGCTTTGGGTTTTCAATTTTTGCATACATTCCGCCAAATCTGGAACAGCTCATTTTTACATGTATGATAAATAACCGGAAAAAAGACACCCAATGAACCAATCAGTTTCTTACACCATTACATAAAAATGTGACGACTCTATACATTTTCTCGGACAACTGTGCAGACCAAAATAAGAATATATCTCTTGTTCGTTTTCTGTATTCATTGGTTCACAGTGGTGGAAATATTCGAAAAGTCATTCATCGCTTTCCTGAGCCCGGCCATAGCTTTCTGCTATGCGACAGGTGTTTTGGAATGGTTGAAAAGCATATAAGAGAAATAGAGAGGGTCTTTTTGCCAAACGATATTTCAACCACTTTAAGAAAGCTGCCAGGATATTCAAAGTTGTACCAGTAACACAAGACATGATTCTAAATTATGTGGAACATTTTGCACCATTTAAAAAAAAAAAAACGATAGGCATAAACAAAAATAAAGTGAAATTCACCATTTCAAAGTACAGAATTATAGTATATGATTCAAGTAAACTTGTTATACAGTGCTCCTTGACATGTAATTTGCCAATATATTCGGAATTTAGTATAACACGAACTAATTTAACTATACCTATGCTGCCAGAACCCCCAGCTTATAATAGTCCTTTATCATTAAAAGCGGTTAAGCTCCAGAACATCATGAAGCTAGCCACTGAGTGTGTACCAAACAACGATCTATGGTACTACAAGTCTTTGAAATCAGAAGGTTCTGCTGAAAATGATAAAAACGAAACAGAGTACACCGATGATGATGGCAGTGATGGGGAATAAAAACTAAAACTACTCTATTATAATGACCCATGCTGTGTTATGTTAGTTATGTCAATTTTTACGACAATAAAGCTTTTTCTTTTAAATTTACATATAATGTTGACTCTTATTCAACCATTTTTTTTTGTATCTTGGTGGCAACAGCGAGGCAGCTCCAAATTAGATAATTGATTATTTGGCCCGGTTTAACCTTTCTATCAAATTTCTTAATAGCAACAGTTCCCTAGCGACTTATTTCAGCAATTTATTTGATTGTACCAAAAAAAAACAAATCTATAAGCATGAGACAGTATTTTGTTCCTCTTGTAAAATTGTCAAAAAAGGAGCTGCCTCCTTGTTGCTGCAAGGTCTTCAATTTTAAATATTTAATTTACTTGTTTCGAACCGTATATCTTGCATGGACAATGTCCCATTTTCGCAATTTCCACATATTTACTCAGTAGAAACTTGATTGTAAAATTCTTTTAGTGTAGAGTTGAAGGTGGCAGTTTTTTTTTGTTGGTCAGTTTACATATTTAGTTTTATCGACTTCTAAATGTATTGTACTTTTTTCTGTAAGAAATGTAAACATTGTTAAGTATGACCTGACTTAGTTAAGAAAACCGATTCTCACAGTGAGTTTATAAGTTTCACCATAACTAGTTGCGCCGCAGATAAATACCACAGTGATGCAAAATATGGTAAATTATTGTTATCACCAAGAAACAGTTGTTCGATTTAAGTAGAGCGCAGTTTTCTTTATTAAAATTACAGTTGTGGCGAATATCTCTTGATGCAAATCAAACCTTGGTTTTGTGTTGCGGTTGTATTTGTATAACGATTTCATGATTAAAATAGTTGCTGTTCTTTAACACATCAAATATTCTACAGCTCTATTTTTTTATGGGGATATAATATATTAATATTTATTATATTCATTGTACATTTTTCGATACACATATTTTTTTCCAATAAAAATTAAGCTCTTTTATATATTTGTGTGTTTGTAATGGAATATATATCATATGTATTTATAATGGTGTACTGCTTTAGTGTACGAGCCTCCAAAATTAAAAAAAAAAAGAAAATATCATGGCCTATTTAAATGCGCGCCACTTTTAGTTGTGGCGCGTTTTGCAAGAGGGCGTCAAATACAGGTCAGTCTCTACTGCTTCAGTTGCCATTCTATATAAGTTATTCTATGCCCGTTAGAAACTAAATAGTCTGTATCATACAGGAATAATAAATGAAGAATTCTTCAATTTGCTGGAAATAACATATGCTCAGCATACAGACAGGGAAGACAACCAGCGGCGTAGGCAAGTCTAGAAAGACGTCAACCTCATGTTCTCCGATGTATGCAAGTAGCGGTTCCAGAGACGTCGAGGTGAAGTTGAGAGCTTTTAGTGGGTAGGCCATGTTGGAGAGTCCCACACTACCGGGCTAATTGAACCATAAGCCCGATGTCCATTAAGGATTTCCTCCTGCAAAAAAAAAAAAAGACATGCTCAGCAAAGGCTATTCTTAAATGATCTAAATAATTCCCCTCCGTTGTCAATATTAAAAAAAGAATATTCGGTGTTATTTAATAATAAAACTATAATATGGCATTTCTCGAAGCTTACGAATATAGACTTGGAAAATGTAGAAAAAAACTTGAAAGTTAAAAGTCCTTTGATAGTTAAATATAGACCAGAAAAAGGTATTCTGGACGAAATGGATCTAACATTCTCACAGGAACAGACTTCGTTGATAATACTGACAAAGTTGCTAAACGAAGATGTGTTTAAGTTTTGGTATAGGATTGAGGTGAGTGTTAGTATAAAATGCATGTAAAATATGTATATAAAGGAAAGCTATTGAACATCATTAGCGGAAATGTTATAGCAAATCGGTGTAGCATCGACCCATAAAAATAGACTTACAACATTCAAAATTCTTTGATGTCACTAATTTTAGAACAGTTCTGTATAATAAGGAGGTAGTTTCTACATTTTGGGGAGATACTGTTGGTACTTAGTAGATTACAGATTTTTTCACAAAAATCGTAATATCTTAGAAACAGTTGAAGATAGGTATAGCAAACCTTAATTGTATTCGTTTTAGAATTTTATGATGAATTCAAAACTATAACAATATAGGCTGTTTCATAAAAAAAAAACTTAAAAATATTTTAAAAAGCCTGTAAGTACCAAATTACTGTAAACCACAATTTTTTTTTTTGGGCAGGTAGTCGGAATACCAATTTTGTGGGTAGTCATTAATTTGGTGCCAATTGCGCGAACTAACACCTCTAAGATATTAGATAATGTGGAATAATTTTTATTATCCTAGATTACTGTAGAAGAGCCCCCTTCCAACAAATAGAAATGAAAATATGCATTCTCATGTCACCAAAATCGCTGCCGGGTACATTTCCAAGTTCATATAAAAAAAATCTGCGATTTTTATAAATGTGCTTCTTGTAAAAGTAATATTCTTTCCATAGATAAACTAGCTGAACGGTACAATTCAATTATTGAAATGGAATTTCCGATAGTGTGTCACACTACTTAAGATATTGCACGGGAAAATTCGTTAAAGCCTTATATTAATCATATAATTAATATTAATAAAGTTTACTCCTGAATCTCTGTCTAACAGACCTTTTTTGCAGTGGCGTTGCGCCATATAACGTGTGTAAATTTGGTAAAAAGAAGTCGCACGACAAAGGCTTTGAAAGCGGGTGATTAAAAGGGAAACCATAGACGGCTGAATGGGAAACGATAGTCGTACCGGACTGCGGGTATCGTGGTTTATTGATAAAAGTAGGAAAAAAAGGAAAAAATTCGCAGAAATTTAAATCGTTGTGGGTGCCTCAAATTGTTCCAAATGACATGTTAGGTTAGATAATTAGCTCTACCTGAAATGACAATATTTCGGGAATTATTCGGTATTTTTCCGTTCAACCTTCCCGCTATATAGTTTTTTGGCATTTGTCGAATCACATTTTGACTTCTTACACATGCTTGTAGTGCACATTTACCTCAAAAACGTCGCACCGAATTATGTAGGTTTTAGCCGCTATTTGCCGAACGTGTGGTAGGCTTTCCCGGCAAACATGGCTCTACAATTTGACTCATTCTGAAAAAAATGATGCGTTTCTACCCTATTTCAGGGTTCGAAATGTAAGATGAAACATGAGAGAAGCCGTTCCGACAATTTCATAAAAGGATACGGTTTTTGAGTCGGTATCGATGTCACAAAATCGGCGTTACTTTGACAATTAACGATTTCGGCCAGATGTGTGACGCGATAAATTGACTCATTTTGTGAAAAAAATCGCGTTTCCACCCCATTTTAGAGTTCAAACTGTAAAATGAAGGATACAGGAAGCCGTTTCAAAAATAATTCCACATCACGATACGGTTTTTGAGCCAAAATTAGCGCGACAAATTGGCGCTATGATTTGACATCTCTCTTTTGAGTCTTGCTCAATAATTTCTTTAAAAAACTGTATAATTATGATCACAAACATAGCTGAGCGTGTATTACGAATCTTGATTTACCTTGTAACCAACGTTAAATTATCTCAAATCGCTATTGTTCTTATCCAAATAATAGGTTTGGTTAGAGGAAATTAGTACCAACACAAATGACAATATTTTGAATATTTACTTGGTATTTTTACGTAATTTATTTATACGGTTCATTGTGACAGTTGTTGGCGGTAAAACGCGGTGTTATAAATTCATAAATTGTTATTTGGATTTATTTACTTGTTTTTTTATGAAATATTTATTTTGTTAGTGATATATATTTATTTTATTTGTTCATTTTGGTTTTTCTTTTCTTTTTACATTTTCTATTAATTTTATGTTATTTTATTTTCAGATGGAGCAAAAACTTACAACTGAGTTTTTGAGAGGTATTTTTTTTAACATGGCATTTTATACATTTTTTTTTTTATTTTTTTTTATGTATTTCAGAAAGAACAGCAGGGTTCAAATAATGAAGCCGCCGGGGAACTAGTGGCGGCGGCGACGTCGGTCACCACCTCGAATAATGTAAATATTCTTTAATTTTTTTTTTGTTACAATTGCAAATAAATTAATGGTTTACTGCACTTTATGTTTGGAGTGTAGATTTATTCTTCATGGAGAGATAGATTTTAGATAGATATCTATTAATATTATGTATTACGATAAGATAAGAAATACAATCAGTGCATGAAAGTGTAGTAAACTGAAAACGGCATAATAATAGTATTTTATTCATTATGTACATATTAACTAGTTTATAACTATTTTTTTTTATTAATTTCAGATGGAGGTCGATAAAGGAGGCCCTCGGCCGGTGGCGGCTGGGCCGAAGCGTGGGCGGCGCCGCGGTAATAGAAAGTAAGTGTACACTATTTCAAAAAGATTGATGAAACAATAATTAACAAAAAAAATTTAACCTATCAGTTGTGTATTCTATCCTACGGTATAGTATTTGTATGTCATGGAGTAACCAAATTTGCATTTGAAAAGCAATATATAGAGCAAGATAAGTAATAGCATTGCATCCTGTTGTTTATAGAATATATATGTACTCTAATTGTCAAAACTTAAATACTATATCTATTGTCAACTCCATTCGTGGAACCTGTATATTAGTTTACATTATTATATCAGCATTATTTGCAACATTACATATTACCAAAAGCAGCGATTTAGTTTGAGTATTTATGCTTTATTTTTATTTAATAGATGAGTTACATATGTTCAACAGTGTATTATAGTCTACATATATTTTTTTGAATATTAACAAGATACAATTACTTTTGTTATTAATTTACAAATGTATACTTACAATAAAATAAAAACTTAACGATTTCAATATATTATATGCACAAAAACAATGATTCGTTAACACAGAAGTACATGGTCTTTTTTTAGTTATATAAATAATGGAAAATTTATAGATGCCAAAATCACATTTAGTTTGAAAGAGCTAATATAATAAGAGATATAACATACAACGAAAAAGTCGTTTTTTGTGCGAATGTATCTTTTAATTATTTACGTCATTAACTTAATATATCGATTTTGCATGAACACTGAAAACAAAGGAACACTATTCAATTTGAATAAACACTATATAAAAGAAACCAATAAATTTTTATTGATCAAAATACGAATACCTAGAATAAAATCACCTCCCTTGACATTTCTATTCTTTGTTCTTAACTAATTTTATGAATTTTTTAAGCAACTGTAACACTAATTAAATATATTATTCAATATTGACATGGAATATGTGACTTTATATTACAAAAAAAAAAAAACAATGTTCTAATATCTACAGGTGATCATGCAAACAAAATAGAAGATATTCACTATATTACATATCTAACATAAACAATATATATATATTCTATATGCAGGATATATAGTAGATAAATCATACAACTATAAATTTAATAGATTAAAATGAAAGCATGTGGGAATTATAATATATAATGAAAATATTGTTCTTTTTGTAACTAATGCAACATAACTTTATTTATGTTAATAACTTGATACAATATTTTTTTAATAAATAATAACCCACTGTATGTATGAAAATTGAATAGTTTTCCAATGATCGTTCACAAACAATTATTATATTTAAATATCTGTATTGGTCTCGCACAAATTTTTCTATCGCTATTTATATTGTATTTTTATTAGGTACATCGAACGACCGGCCTCTCAGTAATATGCTCAACCATCTCAAATAGATACTGTTCCGAACGTCGTCGTCGCAGGTACATCTGCAGTCGTCGAATCCGAAACTATTGCTGAGACGGTCATCATAATCAACGATGATTTGACTTCTGAAAATGGTATGGAGAGGCCCCAAGTAGATCTTTCGGAAGCGACCGTGATCATGAACCACCCGATAGTCCTCCAACACGCGCTTTCGGGTAAATTTAGATTAATAAATATGCAAACAATATATTATTATTTTATAAGAAAAGATTTACGCTTTACTGTTGCAAATTTGTAAAAGTTATTATAGTTATTATAGCGGAGTACTTTTTAATTATCACTTCTTTTACTATAATAAAAACTCATACAAAAGTATTATATGAATCATTCATGCACTTTTCTGTAGATTCATCCGATGATTACGACGATGTCAGTAGAAAATCCCCGCGCAAACGATCGCGGCTAAATGCAGAGGACACAATTAGGCAATCACAGTCGCCCGACGGCTCAGTTAGCCAACAGTTGGTTTCAAACCAGGAACCGATCGCAGTGTCTCCACAGATTACCCCAGACGAGATTCGTAACCCAGTTTCTCCAAATGTGGATGAAGAGGTTAGAATTTTCTTAAACGAAGTCCTAAACGAATGGGAAGACGCTCACGTCGATATGTACAACGAGGTCCAAGTGACCGCTTTACCAACCAACTTTAACGACGAAAGGAGGCGCATTCAAATGGTGAATGCCAGAAATGAGGATGTCATCGAATGGGAAAACGTTCAGGTGGATGTCGACAGGCTTCACAACAACCAAGATTTTCAAGATCATCACAAGATTTCAAGTTGCAAAATCTCTCCTATCTCTCCTATATTCAATCCGCCATTTTATTTTGCTAAAACCTATTGTCAGAATCGAATTCAGCAACCGCAAAACCCTTCGATTCAAACATTTGTTAGAAAATAAATAGCTTTTGTATTTTTGGACGCGTTTTATCGGCATTCGACACCATTGTATGGCGCACCAAAATATTTTGAACATGAATCTACATAAAATAAATGTTCTTTTGTTTATTTATTAGCCCTAGTAATAAATAATCATGTATTGCAATCGATAAAGCACAATCAAGAAAAAGTACGATAAAAAAAAACTTGCCCCGTCCGCGATTCGAACCCGGCACCTTTGGACGACAAAGTCCGTTAGTCGTACACGGAATCCGCTGAGCTAAATGCATCATATACTGTTTGTAAATAAAATATAAAATTAAAGACATGCAAATGACTGACAGTTCAATCTAATTTATAATACTTTAGACATTTTAGCTACGTTACGTCTGTGCAATGATTATAAGATCTCTCACTGTTTTTATTTAATTAATAAACATCGCGAAGACACCACCTACCTACAAAATTTTCGCCTATTGTCCGATAATGCCGTATCTTGTCGTTAAAAAGTACGCTGCTTTTATCGGAAGTATTTTCGTATCATTTGAGTATATTGCGAGTAATTCTCGGTACCACAGGGCTTCATCACCTATATCCAGTCATTTTGCTATCTTTTCCGCATTATCTACGCGCCTCTCTCCTTCCGAAATCATCCCGATAATTTGGGAATATGAGCGTCCCGTAATTTGACATTTCTCATGAAATTTGTTCAATAATCTATCTAAAAGCTGAATAATCACTTTCACAAATATACCTGAGCGCGTATTACAAAAGTTATTTCACCTTTTAATCGACGAACTGAGCCGTAAACGAAAATAAAGGTACCTCGAATTGTTCCATATTAACATATGGTAGGTTAGACTAATAGCTCTATCTGAGATGACAATATTTCGCGAATTATTCCACATTTATTCATATGCTAACGAATAATACAGCTTCTAAACACCTCTCTGGTCACGTTTCGACTCAATACGTGTCGTTTGTACGCCTATTTACGTTAGAAATCGTCTCTAGAAATTCGCAACATTTCACCGTATGGCAGATGCCGTTGCCAATCGACGAAACCGGCTAAATTTCAAAGCTCATCGCCCCGAAAACGCATCTCCATAAATCGGGTCATTTTAAGAAAAATCTCGCGTCTCGACCCCATTTTAGGGTTCAAACGGTAAGATGAAACATGTTTAGAAATATTCTTTTCGATTTTTATTAGGGTTTTTTTTTTTAAATATTTCATTATTGCGTTGCCATGTGTAAGTATGGGATTGTTGCGTTTTTGTTTAAATAATTGTGTTGTTTGTTGACGCTTTGTTCAAGGTAAGAATTACATTTCTATTCTTATAGTTTATTGTTATTATTATTGATTATTTTTTTGTTGTTATTTATTGTATTTGTTCATTCTTGTGTTTATCTTTTCTTTTTACATTTTGTATTAATTTTGTGTTATTTTATTTTCAGATGGCTGATAGCAATACTAATATTGAGGTATTTTTCTTTCAATGCGGCATTTTATACATTTTCTTTAATTTATTTAATGGCATTTCAGAAGAAGTTCCGGAGAACACGCGGGAAACGGCGGTGGCGACGGCGTCGGCTACCACCTCCAAAAATGTAAATATTCTTTATTACGATAAGATAGAAATACAATCAATGCATGAAAGTACAGTAAATTGAAAACAGCATAATAATAGTATTGTATGCATTATGAACATATTAATCGTTTTTAATTTTGTTTTTCTATTTATTAATTTTAGATGGAGGTGGATATAGAAGGGCCTCGGCCGGTGGCGGCCGGGGACCCGAAACGTGGCCGGCGCCGCGGAAGGGGAAAGTAAGTGTAATTATCACAGATATTTGTGTATTTTTCAGTGAATATGTATTGATTTTTTTTTATATTAATAATAGTTATACTCTTGTATACCTATTGATTTTATAGAATAAAGAAATTTGTTTATATATATATTTTTTTTGTTGACAGAAATCGCACCTCGAACAGAGTAACAGTGAATAAATACTTTGTGGCTGCTGGTGCCACGTTCATTCAACACCAGCGGTAGAATGGTAAGTTGAACGTATGACTATAAGTATATGTTTTTATATCTTGTTTTTTTTTTTGTTTGTTTGTTTCAGAACGTGGTACCGGCAACCGGTTGGTAAGTTCGAGATATGGTTATAAGTATAATATATTTATGTATATATGGTTTTGTTAATTTTCAGATTTGTTTTTGTTCTAAGAAAATAAAAAGGCTTTTTATTAGTTTGGACTTTTATTTTGTATTTAATTTGTTAAATGAATTGGACAAGTTTTTATTTGGTAATGAATCACATTAAAAATTTACAGTTGAAGTAAAATGTTATTGTAAATTTTATTTTCATTTTGGCATAGTTTGTAATGATATTTTTTGATTGATTTATTTACAAAACATATTTTATGAAAGTGATTTTTTTATTACGTATAATCTTTCTTTAAATTTGAATTGATGGAGTAATAGTTTTACGTTACTTAAAGTTTGTATATTAAGTTACTAATGAAAAATAAATAAATAAATCAGTTTGTTAACATTAATGTTATGAATGTTTGTGAATATAATCATTTTTGATTGAAATAATTTTAATATAAATAAAAATAACAGTATAGATTAATTGAATTAGGTATATTAACAATGATTTATAATTGGATATATTTTTAAATGAAGCAGATGACTCAGATATGACTGTCTGAAAGTTAAGTCAATACTGACGTATTTATGTTCAAAAATTCAATTTCTTTTTAAATATACGCAATAGTATAAAGTATCTTTGCTATGTTTTCAGATCAGATTTTTGGAAATCAAAACCTTCAAGACGCAAAATATGTTGCGACTATAAAAAATGATAAAGAAAATTTGTCAGTGGCAGTGCGGAGATTACATATATGGTCTTATGAAGCTATATTGTTACTCATCGCGCTAAAAAAAGATGTTTTTAATTCCGGTAAAATATCATCAAAAAAGTTTGGCATACAATTAGCAAAAAAGACTAATTGAGAAAGGTCACATTGTTTCTTAAATCTAATATTGTCCATTGAAAGTTAAAATTGTCCTGTCATCACCTTTCTATGTAGTTTTATGTCATCCCTACATTTATATAAGTGCAAGTGTAGGTAAGAGCTGCTTGGTTAATTATTGTTTAATCAATTGCATTATCATTCAGGTCTGAAGAAGGGATAAATTAATTTCCGAAACGACACAAGCATAATAAATTGTGAATCAATAATTAAGCCCAATTCTTGTTCTATTTAACCCTTGAAGTCCTGGCGTTACCATATGGTAACAAAAACGATACAGTGTTCTTTTCGTAAAAACATTGTGTATTTATCATAAAATTTAATAGAGGCGCCCTCTATTAAATAGAAATGTCTCTCTCAGGTATCACTTTAAAAGGTCGTACTGCGCCATTTGTGCATTGCATCAAAATAAATTTTACAAAGTTAGTGAATTATTCTTCTAGCAAAAAAATGGATGTTCGGTTTACGTAAGTATTCAAAAGTACTTTTATTATGTAAGATTTAGCCGTACTTTCAAACATGACGGTATAGTAGATATATCAAATAATATATCTGACTGAATGTAGTTCGGATAGGTTATATTAGCTAGATATAAGATTTGGTGAAACTTCTCCGTTACCATATGGTAACGCTAGTACTTCCACTGTTTAAGTATTTTACTTTATGTAGGGGTGGCCTTACGCTACAAGAAGCGTTGGAGCTTGCGTATGCAGATGATCATGAAGTGAAAGATATACTATATAACTCACCTATATATTATTATATATATATATATATAGATAGAATATATGGAGATGATCAGTAGCTGTAGCTGATAGTTCCTTGTAATTGGAATTCAAAAGAAAAAATACTGTTAAGAATTTCTTCCACAGAATATGGTTTTTCTGCTGCTGTAAACTGCCCCATGAAATACAAAATAAACCTTGTATTTTGCGTTGAAAAATAGAGTTTGAGAAAATTTGGCCATGAAACCAATGTCAAACGGATCTTTTAGATTGAAGACATTTCGGTAGTGAACGGTTCCGCGGCATCTTGTGGGCAGACTACTATTTTCTGCCAATAACAACTATAAAGCCGTAATTTGGCACCAACACCAAGCCGACACAGAGTAATCACGACGAGTCAGGATTACAATACAAATCTTTAATATATATACCTCAAATTTATCTTCTAACATAAAGAAAATTTTTTCAAATTTCACTATTACTATTGCTTTTACATCAGCTTTGAAATGTCCAGACAATTTTTCTCAAAATTCAGACCCCTTTGCGCTTTAATACAAAACACCATATTGTTTATCGGTTAGCCTGTGAAAACTGTTCGAGAGTATACATTGGGCAACACCGTCAAAGATGGCGCGAGCGCTGTACACCAGCACCGTAGTGAACAGCCGTTTGAAAGCCAAAGAAATGTGCACTTGCCACACATATAGACCAATTAAAACACACGGCGATTTTGATCATGTAAAAATGTTTATTTCATGAAAAAATTAATAAAAGAATCTTTCTAGAAAATCTTTGCTATCTATAAACTAAGAACAGTATAAATACCAAAGAACAGTCCACCACCTCACTAAAACCGTATAACATTTTTACAAACTTTAACAATTAGGTATTACAACTACTTAGATTTCAGTTCGATTTCATTTATTACCCCTGTATTTTCTAGTCTGGTCTCGTCACAGTTGCTCTCGTTCCTGTGATTCTCACAAATCACATATGTCTGATTCTATATCTTATTAAAATTTAACAAGCAAAAAAAAGAAATATTGCACATACAAATGAACGCCATGCATCCTCGACAATACTCCTTTTATTTAATATTGTTTTTAACAATTAAATGTTTTAAAGTGTTGTCCCTTGTCCCATTTACAATAGTTTATAATTTCAACTTTTGTTGAGTTAACAAATGGTGTGGAGAAGACGTGAGATGGTAATTAATTTAAGACCGGAAATTGTACAACCTCGATAGATGTTTCTCTTGCCAAGAATTACAAAATATTGTTCCTCTTCTTTTTGGCTGAATGTAAGTAATCTTCAACTATTACTAATCATGTTACTTGGTACTAACATCATTTATTGTAAACGGTCTGAGAGAAGGGCCAAATGAATTTAGGGCCCGAAACGTCACTAAGGCTTAAATGCTAACAAGAACTTAAATAAAAACCATATTCTGTGCTGAAGAAATTCTTAACAGTATTTTTCTTTGAATTCTATATAATATATTATAATATATTATATATATATATATATATATATATTATATAATATATATTGTCCTTCTCGATAATACGACGTCCACACATTGGTTGGGTGCATTGCATGTGGCGTCCACCGTCATATGACGTCCGATATGGACGCCACAAAACATTTCTATGCTAAGTGATGTGCTGACTGCCTAGACCTTGTTAAAACGATTTTAGCTGGACGTTATTTTGATGCCCCGATAAAAGTTTTGTGTATTAATTAGTTCGGCGAAATACTGTAGTGTGGCGCTGCGGAATTTCGTAATATACCCCACATTATACAAATTATGACATCCTTCCGCGTATGCGACGTCCAATCCTAAAATAATGTTTATAATATTTCGCGTATCGACGTCCGGTAGCTCTGAAACATTGCATGCATGTTATAGCTAGGGTTGTGTTTTAGTTCGTAGGGGGTGTTAGCGTCTTATTAATTTTGCATCGGTACGGTTGTATTATGAGTTTTAAAAATGCTTAGGTGTAGTATGTTTATTCTAGCCGATCCGCAGAACTCGCAGCTCGCTTCATCTCCTTACATTATTTCCACAACATCGGGATGTTACAGAAATATAATTTACTACAAACATGTTTAATTCACTGTCTTCGATGCCCCAAAAAGTAATAATAATTTAATCCCAAGCGCATTTCTCGAATTGTAGAAAATTGAATTCACTCCCAGAACTATACAAAATAATAATAATAGTTTTCCTAGTTACAAGTATTTTTTTTTTTTTGATTTGTAAATTATGAAAAAAAGAAATAGTTTTAGCTAATAAAAAGAAATAAAAAGAAATAATATCTTTTCAATTCGGTCAAATCAATTTAGGGCAATTCACTTAAGTTGTTAAAATTTATTTACCTATTTTATCTAGGATACATTAATAACAATACATTAATTATTCGTTTTTTTTCTTTTTCGGTTGAAAATTCTTTGTTTAATAGGCAAATTTCTATTTATTCCACACATCATTCAAACACAGTGATAAACCTGCAAAGAGTATTATTATTATTATTCTTAAATAATGGTGTTTAATTTTTCATTCTAGTTTACATACAGATGTATTTTTTTTTTCAAATTTGAATAACGTAAATAGTATCCAGAATAGATGCTTTTGTTAGTTATTACAGCGATTTTGTATGAAAGGATTCTCGTACTACCCGTATAGCAAAATATTAGACATTTTTGGAGCAGTTTCTCTAGTCTTTATTTTCAAACACATTCATATTTCTTATAAAAAATTACATTATAATTTTTTAAGATAATAAAGTTCCATTTCGTTAAAATTCGTGAACATCGGGTGGTGTGACCAGCAGTTCTGCTCTATTGGTAATTCGTTTTCCTTAACATGCGCAGTGCTGGTTATCCTATGCGGGTTACAGGTTGTATTCTTTAGCTTTTTTCACCGTTTGCTGCATCTCGTGAGTGAAAGTTGTCGCGGTCACACAGGGCATGAAATTAACGTATGCGCATTGTGCAAACATCTGAAAAGCAACGTCATCGAAATGATCAATGCTATTACTTCAAAAATAACAGCCAGTAGTACCTTTGTGTGGTTGGATATACGGAAAATTGACGCACAGTATCTTTTCAGTGAATTTTACACTCTCATAACAAACGGGTAATAGTGTCATGTGTAAAGTTTGGTCCACGCAAACCGAAAGTGTTGGTTAAGTGTAATGAAATAAGAAATCAAAACGCATAGACTACAAAATTATCACAAGCCCAAGCTGATACAGAAATAATGGACTATTAGGTTCGCAGTTCTATAACAGTCCAACCAGTTTCTGAACTATATAAAAACTATGAATAGGTATTAAATATCTTAGTAGAATTGTGAAGCCGCAGTTTCTAGACAATCTCCTTTATAGCTTTAGTATTTGTTCCACCTTTTTATTTTATATTGAAATTATTATACTTTAAACTATTTTAAATATTATTCGTCAGAAGACTGTATTCTTTACATCAGTATATGTTTAACTCTTTTTCATACACATATAACTGTTTCTAAATGTCATTATAGTTTCTACAGCAGGTATGTAACGTTTCTTCATGCATTTTCTTGAGGTGTAATCTTTGTTTATAAATAAGATTTGAAAATAAACAATTTCGAATAGATATCGGCATGACAAAAATGTGTTATTAATGACAGAATTCAGAATAACGTTTTACAACAACAAAGACATTTTGTTTTTGTACAAATTTATGTGTAACAATTACTTTTAACTACACTTATGTTTTGATGTACAAATTAATCGCAAAATATTTAACCAAACGTTATGACATTAGAAGATCTACATGAGTATGAATCCGGGTTTAGCTAAGGATCATATAAAATTTATATATAAAATTTGATTAAATGTCTACTATTAGTTATATTTCTTGACGACTTTAATAAATATGTTTGCCATTATAAACATGTACAACAATCTTTATCCCATTACCCTCCCCAATTTTTAAAAGTAATTACATTTCGCATTGGATTGCTGCTTGTATTAGCACTAGAATATTAAGTATTGAAATATATTAACAATTGTAGGAAACTTTAGTTTTGAGAGGTTGATAGCAGAGCAAAGAGAAGGCGATGGTGGCAGATTGTTTTTTATCTGCATTGTTTAATTTTAATATGAAAATAGATCTGTTTGTTTGTTGTTATTAAAGTAAATTTTAAAAGAAAAGAAGGTTATTTCTTACACAATATTACTACACACTTCTATAATATTACAGCAGTTTATTTAGAAAATCCACATTATATACATCCTACGATAATATTTCGGTCCATCAGGACTAACAATTTGTTCTCGTCACGAATGCTATATACTAATTTGTATAATTATCATTACAATAGTGTTGATATTTTTTCTTTCACTTTTATCCATGTGATAAATTGAGAAAATACAGAGATTTTATTCCATCTGGACAACAACAAAGAATCTGGAATTAATTTATAGATGTAAACTGTGTGCCAAAAAAATTGCAACACCTTAAAAGAGTTATAAGGCTGAAGTTTCAAGTAGTATTTCATAACTACTAGTTTTCAGTAGTAAATCATAGCAATTAGAAAAAAATACCAACAATTAGCAAAATATTATCAATCAAAATGTTACATCTGAATGAGATGATCATTGGTATCTTATGGATCTCATTCCAGGCATAATGTAAATGACGACGATAGTTTCTGCAAGGTGTTTGCTGCTTATGGTAAACGCCTTATGTAGCAGCAACCTATCGATATCCACACATCCTCGATCGGGTTTAAATCCGGTGAGCGAGCAGGGGGTCTAGTACGTTTCAGCGCCGCCGTTTCATCGCCGCCGTTTCAGCGCCGCCGATTCAGCGCCAGGACATTTCAGCGCCGGGACGTTTCAGCGCCAGCCGATTCAGCGTCGCGTTATTGAACGGTTAAACTATGGATAACTTGATGATTCATTTTTATGAGAATTTTTGTACATGTGTATTGGTTGCAAACTACATATGTAACATTTTTCGAATTTATTGTGATACCACTCCTTGTTTCTGTCTATAAACATAGGCTTGATTAAGTAAAATAATGAGATCCTATGCAACTGAGTCGTGAGTTCGATGAATAGAAAATTGTTTTTAAGAGATAATATTTTTTTTTCAGATTACATCTAAAGAAAAAACAGATAAATTAAATATCTTACTCAATAAGAGTTTATTTTATCTGGTGTTTTTCCTCGTCTAAATTCCAGGGACGTTTCGACCCCAGAACGTGTTAACGCCAGATGCAATACCAGTTGAATTTGATTTAAACATATGATGCAGAGATTTTTTTGAACATCAGGAGAGAGGACACATCACAAGTCATCATATTTTTTTAGTGTTGGAAAGTGACTGTTTTAAGTGATAATTTTCTTTTTTGCGAAACATCGTAAGGATGAATCAGCAATGTTACAAATCATATTTTTTTTTAATATTGGAAGGCGGAGGGAAGGCAATTTTTTTTTAAACATTCGAAGAGGATACATTAAAAATGTTTCAAATCATATTTTTTTTAACATTGGAAGGAGGAAAGGGGGAGCAGAGGATATTTCTTTTAAGGATATTTTTTTCTTGTTTTTTAAACATCGGGAGAGGATGCATTACAAGTGTTTCAAATCATATTTTATCTAACATCGGAAAGAGGGGAATGGGAGGGGAGGAGGAATTGTTCTTTTTTAATGATATTTTTTTTTTTTTTTTTTTCAGAACATCTGGATAAAGGATGCATAAGAAATGTTTTAGATCATATTTTTTTCTAACATTGGAAGGAGGGGAGAGGGCAGGGATATATTAGCTTTTTTAATGATAATTTTTCTTCTTTTTTCGAAACATCGAGAGATAGGATGCATTAGAAATGTTTTGCATCATATTTTTAACATTGGAAGGAGGAGAGAGGGGTGAATTATTTTTTTAAGATAATTTTAGAAACATCGGGAGAGAGGATGCATTAGAAATGTTTCAAAAGACTTTTTTTAACACTGGAAGGGGCGAGGGGGAGGGGAATGTTTTTTTAAATGGTATTTTTCTCTTCTTTTTTTCGAAACATAGAAAGAAAAGACAGATCGGAAATGTTTCAAATCATATATATTTTTTTTAACATTGGAAGGGGGAAGGGAGGGGATAGAAGTTTTTAATGATATTTTTTTCTCGTTTTAACAAGGGAGAGGACGCATTAAAAATGTTTTTAAATCATTTTTTTATATTGGAAGAGGTGGAGGGAAGGGCATTAGTGTTTTTAATAACAATGTTTATGATTTGAAACACTTTTTAACGCATCCTCTCTCTTCTGATGTTCCGGAAAAAAGAAAAAAAAAATTAAAAAACTAATACCCTTCCCCTCCACCTTTCTAAATATTAAAAAAATGGTTTAAACTTTTTTTAATGCGTCTTCTCCCGTTTTAAAAAGAGAAAAAAATCATTAAAAAACATTCTACCCCTCCCTTTCCCTCTTCCAATGTTAAAAAAATATATATGATTTGAAATATTTCTGATCTGTCTTCTCTGTTTTGAAAAAAATTGTATTAAAAAAAATAATTTCCCCCTCTTCCCTCCTTCCAATGTTAAAAAAAAATATGATTTAAACATTTCTAATGCATCCTCTCTCTCGATGTTTCGAAAAAAAAGAAGAAAAACTATCATTAAAAAAAGCTAATATACTCCCCCTTCCCTCCTTCCAATGTTAGAAAAAATATGATTTCAAACATTTCTTATGCATCCTTTATCCAGATATTTCAAAAAAAAAAGAAAAAAAATCATTAAAAAGAACAATTGCCCAAAAAATATCATTTAAATAATCATTACCTTCCCTGTCACCCCATCCAATGTTTAAAAAATGATTTTCGACAAAAGGAAAAATCATTTAAAAAAATCATTCCTCTCTTCTCTTATCCCTTCCAATGTTTAAAAAAAATCAAACGTTTAGATATCTGGTATCATACGTTCAAATCAAATTCAACTGGCACTGCAATATGGCGTCAAAACGTTCCGGCTTCGAAACGGCCGGCATCGAAACATCCACATGCAACCAAATATACGTCGTACAAAAATTCTTCATAAGAATGAATAATTAAGTTAAGATCATTTAGGTTATGAATCATTAAGTTATCTATAGTTTAACCATTCAATAATGCGGCGCTGAATTGGCCGGCGCTGAAATGTCCCGGCGCTGAATCGGCCGGCGCTGAAATGTCCTGGCGCTGAATCGGCGGCGCTGAAACGGCGGCGCTTAAACGTCCCATTCCGCGAGCAGGCCAGGGAAGAATTTCAACTTCCTCTTCGTTTATGAAGTTCTGACAGGTATGGGAATATGATTATCAGCGATTTTTTACAAGCAGCCAGTTGTTTGTTAAGATTCCAGCTTTGTGGTGTCCTCCTTCGATCTGTTGCATTTTTTTTTGGCACGTATTCATTTTATTGCCTATACAAAATCTAAGTGATCAATTTTATTCCATTCAGTAAAGAGTAATAGTAGTAATAAGTTTATAATTTTTGGATATTGTAGTTTATATTATATAAGATATTTCTAATTCGGAGATATTAGCCGCTCCCATAAACTTTATATTTTATGTAACCCCATAGCAAAAAGTCAGAAGGGTTTAAGTCTGGAGTTCTGGCCGGCCACTTTACTGTCCCACTTCGTCCCTCCATAGGCTGGGGAAAAATTATTCCGATAATTTCTTGACCTTCTAAACCAGAGTGTGGAAGAGCCCCGTTTGTTGAAACCAGAGGTTATTGTAATTGATACAAATAGCTTGTAATGTCGGAACTACTTTTGGGTCAATAAAAATTTCTCCATTGGTAACGTGCCATAGATATCCAATAATATTAGCATTGATAATCCCTGCCTAAACATCAACTTTCTAAGGACGTTGAGAATGAGCTTCTATTAGCCATTTAGGGTTTTCCTGAGCCCAATATCGACAATTATCTCTGTTAGTTAACATAGTCATTTAACATAATTTCGTGCTTCATCAGAAAACAAATGTTGTTTCAGAAATCCGAATTTGTTTGGAACGCATACCTCATGATTCACAAAATCACAGTCTTCTATCGAAATCATCTGCCTTAGTTCTTAGACTAATGCACTTTTTATGGATGTAATTTCTCTTTTAAGCACTTTACGAATAAATCGTTCTGAAATATTATAGTCACGTTGTAGATCATTGCACGATGTCCGGGGTCGTTCGTTCACCGCCAGCAAAATATTTAATGCAGCAACACCACCAGTAGCAGTTTTTGGTCTTCCCGTCTTAGACTTTTTCTTTGCGGTCGGGATGTGTATTTAGATGCGTATTTTCAATAAATTTGGAAAGTGTGCTAATAGCAGTTCGGTTAGAATAGACGTTATTGAATAATATGCATACTTCTTGCTGCGTAAAATTTTCGATCACCATATCTTATTATGACAAAAATATAAATTTGCCCTTTTCTGTTAAGTGAACCATTTTTAACACACTAAAACTTAAAACTAACTCACAAGAAATTTCAACAGCGACGCTGATTGTCAAAAATAACAACTGATAAGCAATCAAAAATATCGGCAAGCAGAGGCAACAAGTAACAACAATTTCGTGTGTGACCATTACATAGTATCTGGAATATTATTGTGTGACCCCT
Organism: Protaetia brevitarsis; assembly: GCA_004143645.1. Lineage (NCBI taxonomy): Eukaryota > Metazoa > Arthropoda > Insecta > Coleoptera > Scarabaeidae > Protaetia > Protaetia brevitarsis. Next base: position 323,602 of record RXPK01000010.1, read on the forward strand.
CATAAAATGTAACTATGTGTACGTAGAAAAATTTCTGATTCTGAAAATAGTATAAAACGTATACATAATTATTCAAAAAACAAAAACAAAAGAACTTTTATTTGAAGAAAACAGATTAAAATAAGAATTAAATAAATAATGGCTTTAATCAATAAATTTTGCCGGAGATGCGCCTTGTAGTGTAGGCTCTTGTATTTGGATGGGTACATATAGAATATTAAGAAATAACCAAACGTTTAGTAAAATCATAAATCAAATGGGGCTGTAAAAAATAGATAGATATGGCAACATGGCGGAGTTCATTCTAACGGTATTATGAAAGTAAGTATATTTCGTGGTTGCTATAAAGCGGTAAAACATAGCGTGCATACCCATGGACGTCACATGAGCGACATACTGAAAGACGTCACATTAATTTCATAAGGGGAATAAACTATGAGCGCGATAGAAAAATATAGAAGTGTAGAGCGTTATATGTGGACAACCCTTATTACAATCCAATCGTCAAACTTCAATATATATTGCGCTATCAGGTGGACGCAATAAACGCGGTTCGGTGAAAAGACGTCATAATGATAGAGGGATGTATTATTATATATTATAGTTAATATATATATATTATATATATATATTATATTATATAATATAATATATTATATATCATTAACACTCAGAAGCTCATGTGCTCACTGATGAAGATTCGGGCGATGAAACAGAAGTTATTCCAGATCATTTTACTGGTAGACAACTGCGCGCAGAAGCAGAAATTGTGCTTACAAACGGAGATATAATGACCGATACTGAGGAGAATACGCGCGATGAAAATGAGCAAGAAGTTGCAGGATATGAAAAAGTTGACGTAAATAAGATTCAGTGGCTTCAAGGAGACTTGATAGAAAATGACAAATTATTTGCTGCAGAATTATTTGAGTTGTTCTTTGATGATTCAATTGTTTCCTTGCTTTTGGAAGAAATCAAAAAATATGCTTTATTCTCAAACTGTGCTGATCCGAAAGTGACATCTGAAGAACTGAAATGTTTTATAGCGATACCTATTATAAGTGGCTATAATGAATTGCCCGGAAAAAATATTATTGGGTTTCCGAAAAGGATATGAGAAATGTAGCAGTGTGTGATTCCATGCGACGCGATAGATTTCTTCAAATAATGAAATTTCTTCACTGTGCCGATAATACAAAAGTGAACTACACTGATAAGTTGTGGAAGCTACAACCACTAATTCATAAAGTGCAAAACAATTGCAGAAAACACTTCGTACCAGAGCAACATATTGCTTACGATGAGTCAATGATAAAATATTGTGGACATCACGGTTGCAAACAATTTATTAGGGGAAAACCCATACGGTTTGGGTACAAAGTATGGAGTATGAATACAAAGGATGGCTATCTAATTGATTTTGAAAATTATCAGGGTAAAAAAATTAGAGGCAACGAAAAACAAGAAAAGATATTTGGAAAAGCTGCAGCACCTCTCGTAGCCATAATTGAAAAACTACCACATAAACTTTTACCGTATAAATTTTACACTGATCTCTTTTCAAATATCTCTTTGTTTGATTTTTTACGCACGAAAGGTTATTCTACAACTGGGACAGCACGGGAAAACCGAAACAATGTCATCTAAAATCGAAGGAGCAAATGAAAAAGCAACCCAGAGGCAGTTATGACTCGTGCATTGCCAAGGATGTAGGTATTCTTTTTGTGCGATGGGTAGATAACAATATCATTACAGCAGCTTCCACTTCGTACGGTATCCATCCAATATCACAAGTAAAAAAGTACTCACAATCACACAAACGGATAATACATGTTCCAAGACCATATCTAATTGTTCAATACAATAATTACATGGGAGGTACTGACTAAATGGATCAGAACATTGGCCGATATAGGATATCTATTCGTGGAAAAAAGTGGTGGTGGTGTTTTTACATGGCTGATCGATATGTCATTGAACAATGCGTGGATTTTGAAAAGAAAGGCCTTAGGTCAACACACAGAGCAGATTGTCTTTCGGCGAGAGGTAGTCAGTACAAATTTACGGATGTACGGCATTCCTCCAAAGGTTGGTGGGAGACCGGCTACAGCTAGGAGTTTGTCATGTAATAGAGTTCCTGACCATGTTAGATATGACAAAATAAATCACCTGCTGACAGTTACCCCTGAGAAGAAACGTCGTCGTTGTGCAGGGGAAGGATGTTCTTCAAGCGTGAGAACCATGTGCAGCAAATGTGCAGTTGGTTTGTGTATCGAATGTAACATAATTTTTCACACAAATACAATATACCGGGTGGTCCATTTATCGTGGCCCCCCTAAAAATTTGGAAGCAGTCAGTTTTATGAAAAAAAGTTTCAAGTAAAAGTGGAGTGTCAAGGAGTGTCCCATCAGATGGTTATGCAGTCGTATACCAAGGAGAACGTTTGAAGGTCATGCGAAGGTTAATTTTTGTTTCTTTCCAAACACCAAAAATTTCACCCGTACCACATATCGACGCATCAAGACCTTCACGGAACTGATTTTGAACATCGTGTACAATTTATGAATGGGCTCAGCAAAAAATTCGCGATAACAATAACTTTTTTCTCAATGTGCTATTTTCCGACGAATCCACTTTTACGAATCATGGGCAGATAAATAGGCATAATATGCGTTATTGGGCAACGGAAAATCCAAATGGTTTACGACAAGTAGAGCGGCAACGTCCATGGAATGTCAACGTCTGGTGTGGGATTATTGGTACAAAAATAATTGGACCTTTCTTTCTTATTGGCAATTTAGATGGTAATAAGTACAGCGACTTTCTACACAATGTGTTACCGACACTACTTGAAGATGTACCTTTAGAGCGGCGAGCCACAATGTGGTATCAACATGATGGGTGTCCAGCTCATTATTCACGGCGGCTCGAAGAAATTTAAACAGGGGATTACGGCGATCACTGGATAGGACGCGGCGGACCTACACCTTGGCCTGCTCGTTCCCCAGATTTGACACCTCTCGATTATTTTCTGTGGGGTTCAATTAAAGAGAAAGTGTACCGTACTGCCCCAACAACACCGGAAGATATGCAGCAAAGGATAATAAATGCATGCTCAGAAATTACGGAAGAAGTGCTAATAAACGTCCATGATTGATTTAGTAAGAGAATTCTAAAGTGTATCGAGGTTGAAGGTCAACACTTTGAACACTTACTGTAGTAAGTCCGAAGTTTCCGGAATAATTGTCCCGATTAAATGAAATTAGTTTAGCCCAGGAGTGAACGGATACTTTGTGTCTATTTACGTTATTCTTTTAATAAATTTTTATCATTTTTTTTTGTGTTTTTCTTGAATATTTCCAATTTTCATTTTTCATATACATACTCTGTTATATTAGTACAAGATACTAGCCATACCGTACCATATGGTAACGCTAGTTTTTTTATAATTAAACCATAAAAAATATTCTTGGACTTATTTCGGTAAACTTACCCTCTTTTGCATTAAAATTTGCTACGAAAAATCGATTATGGCGCTCAAGTGTTATTGTTGTGACCGTAAAATTGATAGATACAAAGACTATATTGTATGTAGAAGTAAGTGTGGCAAGAATTTTCATATAAATTGTGTTAAC